>CAUYQG010206102.1:0-19115 GCA_963574415.1 Tarsius wallacei | reverse complement strand
TTTGGGAGGTCAAGGCGAGTGGATTGCCTGAGCCTGTGGATTCATGACCAGCCCAGGCCACTTGGTGAGACCTCGTCTCTACAATTTAAAAAAAAAAACTAGCCGGGTGTGCTAGCACACGACTGTAGTTCCGGCTACTTGGAAGGCTGAGGCAGAAGGATCGCCGGAGCCCAGCAGGTCAACACTGGGGTGTCAGTGAGAGTGACACTACACTCCAACCTGGGCGACAGAGTGAGACTCCAACTTAAAAAAAAAAAAATAGATACTTAACATCGACTTGATTGGTTTCCTCTGAACATTAGTACACGGTTTAGTTTACTTTAGTTTAGTTTTGTTTCTGGAGGACTGCTCCAAGCATGTGAAAGGCCTTTAGTCTGCAGCACAAGAAATTCACACTCGGGTCCCTTGCCTGGTTGAAGAACAGACCATGAACTTTCTACCGCTCGAGTTCTATGAAATGCTGGACTGGGAAATACCGTCGTCCCGGAGGCTCCTTGGAAGAGAGTGCAGCTTGCCGTGTCATCCCTGGCTTAAGTGTTTCTGGGGTTCTGCTTTTGTTTCTGTTTTAGTTATTGTTTTAGCCGAGGAAACCCTTTCTCAGATGAGAACTTGAGGGTCTCTCCAGCTGCCTCAGCACATAAGCCGGGAGAGAGCAGAGCCGCCCTGTTTGAGGCAGGTGTCGTCCGCTGTGGGAAGAAACTCAGAGTGCCTTCAGGTTTCTCAGACTTCCACTCATGGGCAGAATCACTGTGTTGGCGGGGTGGGGACAGTGTTCGCAGGTGTGGCGCTCCTGTCATTTCTCCCTCCCCATGGCGGGAACTGGGAGGGCCAGGACAGACTCCCACACAGGCTGGCCTGCCTGCCCCTCGCCTCCTCCTGCCCAGCGCCCGGCGTGCTTTCGGCCTTCTGCCTCCGCTCCTGATTCTGTCGAGGGCCCCGACCTCTTCTCCCAGCACAGAGCTCAGGTCTGAGACGACCGCCCTGAAGACAGAGAAAGGATGCGTCAGCCCAGCAGGACTGTGGCTTAATTAGCTTGAGAAGGAGACTCAGCCTGGCTGAGCCGGGTCTGCATCCCTCCTCTGCACTGGGATGGGAGGCGATTGCACCACCCTGCTTCTTCCCGCCCACCCATGGCCAGCCACAGTCTTCTCTGGGCATCTCCTTCCTTGGGGGCCCCCTGGAGTGCGCCATGGAGGACACAGACATTTGTGGTTTGTCTTGGCCCCAGATGCCATCTGGTCACACCCACAGCATCCTCAAGTCTTTTCATGGTCAAGATGGAGAGCCCAGAGTCCACTCAGTAGCCCCCCTTTTCCTGGAGTCACTCCATGAGCTGCTAGCAGGTTCCTGGGGCTTTCTGGAGCATTTGGAGAATCTCTGATAGAGATCAGTGTTTCTCAACATTGCCTGCAAATCATAAAAGGCTGGGGGACTTTTGAAACGTACAGAGATGGAAATCCCACCTACACACTGCATCACAGCCCCCAGGGGAAGGGCTCGGCATCCGGGAAACAGGTGATCTGAGGTCAGCCGGGATTGAGAACCACCGGCCCCAACATTCTGGGGTTTATCCCTAAATTGGATCAGATCTTTGCCAGGCTTGGAGTCATCTGGCCTGAGCGGCCCCTTGGCGACATTTGGGACCCTTTAAGGGGCATCCACATGACTCCCGTTACTCTGCGTCCTCTAGAAATGATGGAGTTGGTGTCTCCAACCCCCCCCACATGAAAAGCCAGCCCATAAAAGCTTTATTTCCTTAGAAAATGAGAATTTTGTAACTGATCAGTGTTTGTCTTTTCGTATTGGCTGCTTGGACGCACAGACGTAAGTGTGTGGTTCGCTTTCAGGCCTCACGTAAGTCCTCGTGGCTCCAATAGCTACAGATTGTCTTTGCCTCTGAGCTAAGGTTTCTCTGTCTCCCTTGGTCTTAAGTAGCATTGCTACTTCATGGAATTGTGTGTAAGTGCCAGGAATACTTTAGGGGATGAAGTAACATATGTATTTATTAAAAACTAAACAGAGACAGCGAGTCTGTTGACGGTGATGATGAAGGAGAAGCTTGTGCCCGCAGTTAAAGGACAATATATATATATATAGGTTAAAGAGGGCTCCTCGGTCTTTAGATTTCCTCATATGTGTCACCTCCTCCGGGAAGCCGTTTATGATTACCACCTCATGCTAAGTGATGCTAATTCTTGTACTCTATTATAATGACTTTTTAGCCCCAATCTTCCTCGCCAGATTTTCATTCTCACATGGGCCAAAAATATGCCTGTCTTTCTTAAGGGCATAACCCCACTGCCTAGCACACGGCCCGCTGCAGAGTAACCACCTGATAAATATTTATTGGATGGGCAGATGGAAGTAACAGCGAAACTTGACTGCTCATACAAAGCCTGTGTGATCAGAAGGTGACTCAGAAGCCAGGAGAGAGAAGGAAAAAGAAAGGCAGGCAGGAGGGAAGTAAGGAGCAGCTTGTTGAAAAGAAGACAAAAGGTGTACCTTCAGCCTTGGAAGATGGGGAGAGAACAGGAACGGGTGGTGTCTGTGCAGCTCCTTACCAAGATCCCAACGAGAGCCTGGAAGGCTGTATCATGTTTCCTATTCACAATATTTTCACAAAGCTAGTTGGCCGCTTGCACGTTGCAGGTGGGAAGACTGCAGCTTGAGGCGTCTGCATGACCTGAAATCCACAAAGCCCACAAGTAGCTGAGTCAGATTTGAGCCTAAGGGTCCGTGGCTTCAAAGCTGAGAGGCGGTCCTTTGCCGCACGGGGACAAATGCCAAAGCCCCAAAACTGCCATGCCTACTACTCACTCCATGAGGGTCCCGCCCATCTGCCCTACGAACAGGGTTCTGTTCACAGTGGGTCTCCTTCCATGCCAGTCGGGTGAGAGTCCAGGTAGGAAGAAACAGGAAAACAGATGCAAACAAGGCTCATCTTGGCCACCATGCTCAGTGACAGAGCACCCAGATTTTGCCTGGGGGCCAACTCAGGGGCCAAGCAAGGAGAAAACTCCTTCCGCCTCAACTAGGGTGGGGACGTGGCTTCTATTCCTACTCTCCCAGCCTCCATCCAGACCTCCTCCCAGAACCTCCTGCAGAGGAGCCAGCCAGGCTGGGCTTGAGGATGTCAAGCTGAGTCTGGCCAGGGGCCCAGTGGGGCGGGCACCAGCTGGGGCCCTGCTTCAGCTCTGCAGCTGAGCTGTGCACACCACGGCAGTGGCCCCTTTCCTTCCCGGTTCCAGTGGCTTCCCGGTTCCAGAGGACTCTTGCCACTTGCAATCCTGGTCTCCACAGGTGGCAAGAAGCTTCATCCAGACACCCCAACCCAAGGAGAAGGGTGGTATCATTATGTGTCCTCGGGGCAGAGGGACCTTATTTGCCCTGGCGTGTGTCCTTTGATTCAGGGACTCTGGGAACCCTGGCCGAATTAAGTCTGATCCAAATCCACACTAGCCGTTGGCCACCCGGAACTTAATTCCTTATGTGAAAATTAAAATGAAGACCTGGGGAAGCCACCCAGAAGAGAAAGGCTTCAAGGCCCAGAAAGCACTGAGCATTTTGAAGAACGATCCCGAGTCCGTTGTTGCAGCATTCCCGTCTAGACTTGGAATCCACACTGTGCAGTCAGCTGTGTTGACTCTGGAGGGTCCAAGCTCGACTGGGGAGAGAGAGCTGGGTGTCCCCAACCCTGCTTTCTGGGACTCATCCAACCTGGACTTCTGACGTTCTGGTTCTGCTGCAGACATTCTTGTTCTCGCTGATTTCTACACATCGGCCGAGTCCGAGTATCTTCGATCCCATCCATTTAGTTGGCTGACAGGATTTACAATCCTCCCAGCCCCTCGTCAGCTATGATTCAGCCATCATTTCTACCCAAAAGGAGCAGAGCAGCAAATGATCTATGTCCGTTTTTGCATGATGGACGTATCAGCCAAAGCTTCCCAACGGGAAGGTCTGAGATGGACGAGCAGGAACAGTATCCTACCTGGCCTCTAGAGGCAGATACATTCTGAAGGACTGACCATCATCTTTGGTGAAGAATGGAACCCAGTAGGTATCCATGGTTCTTCTGGGCCCTTGGATTCTCTAGTGGCCATGTCTTTGGCGCGAATCTCATCAAAATGTGGAGGAATGACTGCTCCTGGAGCAGTTTCCTCTTGGCTCCCTGGGATCATGGATCAGAGGGTCTGGCTGGGTCAGAAATATCACTCTTTCTAGAGATAGTCAATAGGCAATGGTCAATGGAGAGGGAGGGGGATAGAAAGGCAGTGATAATTCATAGAGAGACAGGCAACCATATGCACCAATTAGATCCCACACAGGAAGGCTCAGCTACAGTCACCAACCCCCTGGCCCCCAGAAGGTAACGATGTCACCATCAGCTCCTCTCAGAGGATTTAATATGGCTGCTGCTTATCCCCTCAATCAGGATGAGAAGGGATGTCGGGGAGTCATCCAGAGCTGAGACCATTCCCTTGCGGTCTACACTTTCTGTTTCAGATGGACTTGATGAGTGTCTAGAGGCATCGTTGTTTCCAGATACCTGGTTTGCCTTCAGAACTTCCAATCTTTGTTTGTTTGAGTTGGAATCTCACTCCGTCACCCAGGCTGGAGTGCAGTGGCATGCTCACGGCTACCCTGGCGTCGACCTGCTGAGCTCTGGTGATCCTTCCGCCTCAGCCTTCCAAGTAGCGGGAACTACAGGCATGCGCTGCCACGCCCAGCTACTTTTTTAATTTATTGTAGAGACGAGGTCTCGCCAAGTTGCCCGGGCTAGTCTCGAACCTGTGGGCTCAGGCAATCCACTCGCCTCGGCCTCCCAGAGTGCTGGGATGACAGACTGAGTCACCGAGCCCAGCCAGAACTTCCAATCTTAAAGGCCATGTGACCCAGCCTCCCGATGCACAGTATGGGCCGCTTCCCAGTCACCTCCACCTGGAACATCCAGGTGTGTGCCTACTGATTTCCAGAAAGAGCCAGCAAAAGTCTCTTCAACGACACAGGTCCTGCCCCAAATGAGCCCACAGCTTGGTCAGGGAGCCAACTCCATACTCCATCGACTCAAGAACCAAGACGTGAATCAAAAAGTTCAAGGGCATCAGAAAAGGCTACATACTATGTGCTTCCTACTATACGACATTGTGGAAAAGGCAATGGGGACGGTAACAAGACCCGTGGTGGCCAGAGGTTCAGAGTGGCGGGGATGGAGGGAGGCAGGGATGAACAGGCGAGCACAGGGGGTGTTTAGGGCAGTGAGACTCCTCTGGGTGGTACCGTAATGGCAGGCACATGACATGCATTTGTCCAAAGCCGTGGAACGTCCATGTCAAGAGTGAGCCCTAAATGTAAGAACTGTGGACTTGAGTCAATAATAATGCATCCACACGCGAATGCAAGACACATTAATAGCAGGGGGAGCTGGGTGGGAGTGGGGAGCTCTGTGGGAACTCTCTGTGCTTTTCATTCAGTTTTTCTATACACCTAAAACCACTTAAATAATAGAGCCTGTTATTACTTTTTAAGCTCAGGGTGAAGAAATAAAGAGAGGGTGGAACAATTCTGTGACATTTCCCTGAAAGGGGCGAGTCGGAAGCAGGGGAGGGTACAGGTGAGGAGGAGGAGATTCGAGGCCGTTGCCGGGGCTGAGTCAGTGCAGTTCCTCGGGAATCCCTGAATTCAGTCCTCCCCGCCCGAAGCCCAAGTCGGCCTCTTCTTTGGACCCGGCAAGGCCCTTGTGAGTCGGAGACCCTGGAAGAAGCAGAGGGAAAGGTGGGAAGAGAATGCAGGGAGACAGCCGGGGCGCGGGGCTCCGGGTCCAGGCGGCGCAAACCACAAGTGCAATTAGTCAAAAAAGAACTTGAAATTAAAAAATGATTCCAAGCCGAGGAGGGAAGTACACACGTTACTGCAGCCCCAAGACGTTTATGAATAATACAGATGCCGTGAGGTGCTGGAGCCGGAGCATAGTTAATTAATATGTGCAGGCACAGAGATGCACTTGAAAAACAATAGTGCTGTTTCCCCCTCGCTAGAAGTAAAAATATTTCCAGAAAGACTGACACGTTTATTATTTTCTAACATAATTACCTTATTGTGGAGCGTTTGTAATGGAACGCATTACAGACGCTAAGCACCTGCCTGGCTTCCCTTAATGCAGTTTGGCTCGGTGGTTGCCGCACGGAAGGTGGGACGAGGCTGGCAGGGTGGCAGCGGTGCGGGGGCGTCTTGGGAGAGCTGTGCACACACATACCTGATGCCCTTTCTCGCTCCTTCCCCTGCTTTTCCTAAACCGAGCCCACCCCCTCAACCCTCCTCCCTCCGTTCCCTCCCCTGCCTCCCTCAGCTGCTTCTTGGGACATCTGTGAGCTGGGGACAGCTTGAGGGACCACGTGGAGAGATGGGGGGTCCCCCGATGGCCCGAGAGGGCTGAGAGGAAGCGTCTGCAGAGGGAGGAGAAGCAGAAGCCACGTGGGAGGAGGAGGGAGGACGATTGGGAGGCCAGGCACGGCGCTTGGACATCCGCCCCAAGACCCGGAGCAGCCTGGTGGGGGGTCCTGAGACACTTCTTCTACTCTCCGGACTTCTGCGGGGAAGGGGGCTGAGAACATTGGCCTGGGATCTGGTCCTCGCGCTCCTGGCCCAAAGACCCAAGGTCTCTTCCTCTCTCTGAATCTCAATGTCCTCCCCATGGAGGGCAGCTGGGCTGACTGGCCTCTGACGTCCCTGCCGCCCTGCATCCCAGGACTGGACCCATCAGTCGCTCAGACAAGAGGCGTGCCACACATCCCAGCCAGCAAAGAGCACCTTCCCCAGTGGAGAGATGCCCCACTGACTCTTCCCCAGAGAAGAGTGCCTGTCTCTCCTCTCCTCTCCCACTGGCTCCCTGCCCTGCCCAGCCTCCCTGCTCCTCCCACCTCCACACACATAATGGGACCCAGAAGGCGCCCGCGCTGCCGGCGCATGGCACGCCATCCCTGCCACGCCCTCTGGACGCGCTTCATCCTTGGCGCATGCCACTCCTCCGCCTCCTCGTCTTCCTCTCCCTCTCCACCTGTGAACGCTGGCCACTCCAGGATTTTGTCCCTGGCCCTCCTCTCTCCCCATTTGCTGGGCTGCCGTATGGTTTGATTGTGGAAATAAGCCTCGAATATGTCTTTAAAGCCCAGCCCTCTCTTCTGAGCTCCAGAACTTGTAAATACAGCTGTCGGTGGGACATCTTGATCTACTTAAAAATCACTGTGCCCAAATGGAGCCCTTCGTCCTCCCCCCAAGCCTGCCTCTCCTATTTTCTGTTTCAGTGGCTGGCATTCCCCTGCTCTTGCAACGTGGAAATCCAAGAGGCTTTCCAGAATCCCTCTTCTCCTTTATGTCTCGTATTCATCTGACCGCAAAACCCATCTTATCCCTGAAATATTCCAGGACTCTCTCTTCTGTTTTTTTTTTCTTTTTCTTTTTATTGTAGAGATGAGGTCTCGCCAAGTTGCCCAGGCAGGTCGCGAACCCGCAGGCTCAGGCCATCCACTCACCTCAGCCTCCCAAAGTGCTGGGATTACAGGCTGAGCCACCGAGCCCGGCTTCTCTTCTGTTTTCAACACCACTGTCTTCCTTTCTTGAGAAGATTCATGGAGTAGCCTTTTATCTGTCCTTCTTCCCTATGGGGCTGGCCCACGGTCTGGCAGTTGAGTAGATGCCGAAAAGTACTTACTGGATGAATCAGCCCCATCTCCCCCCATTCTGTGGTCCACATTGCCACTGCTCCTCTTTCTAAAAATCCAGAGATGATTACGTTCTTCTGCTGCTTGAAGACCTCCATAGTGTCCCTTGACCTATGGGATAAAGTCTCACCCTGCACTGTCCAACCTCGCACAGCTCCCGCTGCCTCCAACCCCGTCTCCACCAGGCACCCTTGGCAACACCAGCTCCTGTGGCCTGTAACCCAAAGGCCTTACCTAGCACGTTCACAGCTTCCACGTGTTGTCCCTTCTGCCTGGAGCATCAGTCAACCTCCATTGTACCCAGGCATCTAACTATTCTGGTTCTCTCTCACCATGTAATGAATCACCCCAAAGTCAGTAGCTTAGAACAACAATCATGTTATTGCTGTACTCACAGTTCTGGGCCTGACTGGGCTCAGACAGGTCGTTCTTGTTTGTGGTCTCTCCTACTGCTGCAGTCAGACAGTAGCTAGAGTCGCCTCGAGGGCTTTCTCACTCCCATGTCTGGCTGGGTTGGCTGGGACCACCTACACGAGCCTCTCCACGTGGCTTGGGCTTCCTCCCAACATGGCGGCCGTGACTCCAGAACGAGCATCCTGAGGGAGCCAGACCAGCAGAAGCTTCTCTGCCTTCTCCCTCCTAACCTTGGAAGCCCTACAGCATCACTTCTGCTACGTTCTGCTCATCAAAGTTATCACAAGGGCCTGCCCAGATTCAAGGGAAGGGGACATCGTCTCCGCCTCTTGAGGAGGGAGTGGCAAGGTTCTGAGACAGCAGCTGGGATGGAAGCGCAATTGTGGAAGCTCTTGGATGTCCCCTCCCTCCTCCAGGCTTTTCCTGTGCCTACCGCTAGTGTTCCTTACCACACCTACTGCCATCGTTTTTTAATTTAATTTTTCAATTTGGCTCCTTGAGGTCACAGTCTATATTTTACGTATCTTTGTGCTTGGTACATAGTGGAGACTCATAAAATGCATGCAAGTTAACCCCTGAGGAAGCAAGAGGCTGCGTGTGTCCCTGCCATGCCGCCATACCTGGGGATGCCCTTTCTCCAGCAGGCCAGGTGTGTCTCAGCATGGCCACTACTGGGGTACGGGTGGCCAGAGGCTCCGGCTGAAGCTGTTTCTCACCCCAGCATGTACACGTCCCCTGCTTCTGCCATTTGGGATGCCTCCCCCATCCAAGGTCTGGGACCTGCCAGCAGGTGTGCACAGGCGCAGTCCCTCCATCCAGAATCCTCCATGTCTCCCCAAAACCACCTCCATTTTCTCACTCCTCTGTTAAAACGTCCATCAGTGAGTTAAAAGGTGGCTCCATTGAAGAGGCGAGAAAACTCAGGGCTGGTGGGAGGCGGAAGAGAGAGGCAGGTGAGGCTGCCCCATCCTCTCTCCTTCCCATCCCCCCGCCGGCCCTCTGGACTGTGGCGTGCAGAAATATCCCTTCTCATTTGCCAGCTCTGTTCCCCAGCTGCCTGGCCCGGATTGCTGGGCCTTTGGAGCAATTGTTTGCAGAGCCATTCAGCGGGCAGCTCCCTCGTGGGTACCCAACCCCGCCGCCTGACAGGCTGCGTGCAAGGGGACAGGCCTGAATGACTGTAATATGAACCATGAAAGTGGATATTAAAGGCTTTATTACAGGGTGAGGACTGCTAATTGCAACGTTCCTTTCAGGAAGCTGGAGCTGATGAGTTTAAGCAGCGGCACCCAATTATTATAACTCTGTCAGCGCGGAGCGGGGAGAGGCGGGGGAGGGGAGGAGACAGGCTGAAGGCACAATTACCTGAACTTTATCCAAGGCACACACCACCGGCCTGGAATTTCAAAGGGAGATTGGTTCTGCTCTAGCTTCCTCCTGTCACAGCCGTGTTGTTGTTGATTGCTGATCTCCCAGCCCTTCTCCCGCCCCCTCGTCTTCTTGAGGAAGATGTGGCATTTGTGTTCATCATTCGACATCCAAGCCCTCCCAGGTCCCCGCTGGGTGAGATCAGAGGCCATGCAGGGCACCTGGGAGTCCAGCAGCCCAGATCCTTCTTTGGTAAATGGGAAGGCAGGCTCACCGGGGACAGGAAGTTGCCTAGCTTACCCAGCTGGCAAACAACAGAGCAGGAGGCAACTGGAGTCTCCTCGAAATTCATCTACAGATAGGGGCGCAGCCACCACGTGCATGGGCTGGGTCTGCAGATGGGCTCACGGAGGAAGAAGACACAGCCCTTGCTGAGGAGAGGGCTTGTAAACAGCATCACCATGAAGTCTCACCATCATCACGCTCTGAGTGTATTCAGTGCTCTCCATTTGACTAAGTGCGTTCAGACATGCACGCATTCAAGTGCCGTTGAGCACCTACTGGGTGCCAGGCACTGGAGATAAAGGGATGACAGATGAAGTC
Source organism: Tarsius wallacei (assembly GCA_963574415.1). Taxonomy (NCBI): domain Eukaryota; kingdom Metazoa; phylum Chordata; class Mammalia; order Primates; family Tarsiidae; genus Tarsius; species Tarsius wallacei. The sequence continues at coordinate 9,009 of CAUYQG010206102.1, read as the reverse complement.
TCTGTCGGCAAGGCACTCACAGCTTAGGGGGAAGACACACAAGCCAAGCGACAATTATCATGCCGTGTGGAAAGTGCTAGAGAGAGGTGTGCCCACACACATTACTGCCTTTAATTTAATCACATAAATTTAAGTGATTGCACATAAAAAGCTAATACTACAAGGTGCGATCTGCTTAGTGCCAATTGAGCAGTGCAGACAGGAAAAAATAGAGTTGTTCCCTGGTGGGGGAGCTCACCGTGGCAGGCAGCGGTCAGTGGTGGGTTCACCAAAAGGCAACTCTGATGGATGGGCCGGAATTCAAAAGGCAGTGGGGAGGGGTAGGAGTTGGGAGTGGAGGAGAGAAGAGGTGGGCTTCTTTCCTGCATCCAACGAGAAGCCCTCTGTCTGAAATACCGTCTCCTCCTTATCTTCTCCAAGAGCATTCAGGTTGTCCCAGTCATGGCAAAGTCAGAGCAGCACAATGGACACGTTGGCCCCCATTAAGGGGCTTCAAAATACCCCAGAACAATGCTGAGGGTCTAAGGTCTGGGGGCCTTTTCCTCTTCACACACAGGGTATCATCATGACCGTCAGATTGTTACAAATGTAGCAGATGGGCCAAGTCAGGGAGCCCTCACTCCCCTTTCCTTGAACTTGTTGAGTTAACTTGCCTGACTAATCCTCCTGCCAAAGAGGCCTGATCAGTCAGAAGATGAACCCCATGTACTGAGATGCAGGAGGTCAGGGAGCCACAGATATGGGAGCGGTAGAATCAAGGGTTCTTCTTTAGACATGTCAAGTTTGAGATGCCTGCTAGATAACCACGTGGAGATGGATGGGTTTGGACAAACAAGTTTGGAGTTCAGAAACGATGTATGGGCTGGTGATGGAATAATTTGGGTGTCCTTGTATATGAATGTTATATAAGACACCTTGACCATGAGGCTGGAGGGGAATGCCTGGAGGGAGAGAGATAGAGATAGAGACAGAGAAAGAGAGAGCGTTAGAGAAAGAGATGGGGATGAGCATAGCTTGCACTCTGGTGGGAACAGATGGCGGCCAAAGAGAGGGAAGCGGGAGAAAAGACAAGAGTGTTGTACCCTGCAAGAGAGGAGAGAGCTGGCTCAGGAGAGAGTGGTAAATAAGGTAGAATACTGCAGAGAGACCAGGTAAAATGAGAACGGAAAAGCAGCCACTTGATTGGTCAACATGGAGGGCCCTGTCTTGAATGGTGGGCTTAGAAACTAGTAGGGATGGTTAAAAGGTGAAAAGCAACAGCCCTACACAATAAATGAGCCTTGACCTCATGCCATACATTACTTAGTTGGCACCAAACAGATCATGCCTTGTAGTATTAGCTTTTCATGTGCAATCACTTGAATTTGTGTGACTAAATTAAAGTAGGTGATGTGTGTATGTACCTCTCTCTAGTGCTTTTCACACTGTATTATACTAGTAGGTTGGCTTGTGTTTCTCCCACACTAAGTCATGAGTTTCTTGCAGACAGTCAACTTTTTATCTCCAGTGTAACTTGCAATAGATCATAGAAATAAAATGTAGAACTATAAAACTTCTGGAATAAAATATACAAGGAAATTTTGTAAACTTAGGATGGGCAAAAATTTCTTAGGACACAAAAAACATGAAAATAATGGATGCTATACTTTACACAAGTGCAGAAATTCTGCTCTTCAAAAACACATTAGGAAAACAAAAAGGCAAGACACAGAAATGGAGAAAATATTCATAACAGACATATCTGACAAAATAATTGTAGAGAATTCTTATAACTCAATAATAAGACAAGCAATTCAGTAGGAAAAAAGGGGGAAAAGATTTAAACAGATACGTCACCAAAAAAAAAAAAGCACATTAAAAGATGTTCAACATTATTAGTCATCAGGTTTCTTAGTTTGCACTGGCTGCTGTAGCAGAATACCACACAGACTGGGTGACTCATAAATAAGAGAAATGCATTTCTCACAATTCTGGAGACTGGGAAGTCCAAGATCACAGCACTGTCTTGGTATCTGGTGAGGGCTTTCTTCCTGTTTCCTAGATGGTCACCTTCTCACTGTGTCTTCACATGGTGCTATGGATAAGGGAGCTCTCTGAGGTCTTGTTTATAAGGGCACTAATCCCATTTATGGGGGCACCACCCTTATGACCGAATCATCTTCCAAAGGTCCCAACTCCTAATACCATCACAATGATGATTAGGTTTCAGTACAGGAATTCATGAATTCAGTCTATATCATCAGGGAAATGCAAATCGAAGTCACAGTGAGGCACTACACTACATACCTATTAGAATTGCTAGAATTAAAAATACTGGCCATTCCAAGAGTTGGTGAGGATACAGAGCCACTGAAACACTCATGTATTAATGGTGGCAATGTAAAGTGGAAAACAATCTGACATTTCTTTTTTTTTTTGAGTGGGAGTCTCACTCCGTCACCCAGGTTGGAGTGTAGTGGCATGCTCATGGCCATCCCAGCACCCAGCATTGGCCTGCTGTGCTCCGGCGATCCTCCCACCTCAGCCTTCCAAGTAGCCAGAACTATAGGCGCGTGCTACCATGCCCGGCTAATTTTTGATTTATTGTAGAGACGAGGTCTTGCCAAATTCCCCGGGCTGGTCTCAAACCCACGGACTCAGGCAATCCACTAGCCTAGGCCTCCCAAAGTGCTGGGATTACAGGCTGAGCCACCAAGCCAGGAGTTTCTTGTAATGCTAAGCATACACTTAGCATATGACTCAACATTTTCACTTCTACATATTTACTCAAGAGAAGTGAAAATGTGTGTCTAAACAAAGCCTTGTATGCTAATATTCATACCCCGAACTAGGAACAACCCAGATGTCGGCCAACAGGAGACTGGATACATAAATTGTGGCAGACTCATACAATGAAACTCTACTCAGCAATAAAAGAGGATGAATTACTGATATGTGCAACAAGAATACAATCCTCAAGAACATGCTGAGTGAAAGATACCACAAGAGTAGGTGCTGTATAGTTCCATTTATATGAAATTCTAGAAAAGGCAAGGTTATCCATGTTGACAGATGGTAGAGCAAAGGTTTCCTGGGGACTGGTGGCAGGAGTGGAGAGTGACTGTGAAGTCACAAGGACACTACGTGTGGTTCTGTATTTTTATTAGTGTTGTTGTTACGTGGATGTGTATGTTTGTTAAAAGGGATCCAACCAAGTACCTTTTATTGTATGTAACTTGCATCTCAATGACTTAATTTTTCAAAAGGTGAACTGGTCAGTCCTGTGATACAATACCCTATGCTTTCCAAATATATGAAAATATACACATTTACACATATGTCTATAAATTCAGGAAAACGTTCAGAAGGAAACACATCAAAATGACTGTATTACTTGCCTCTGGGTAAGGGTGGGGTAGAAGACTTGGAGAAAGGTAAGGGGTCAAAGGGATTTTAGCTTTCATGGTAGTGCTTTAATTTTCAAAAGGACACTGTGTTCACGTATTACCTTGTACGTAGATTTCTGAAAAGAGAGCATAGCAGAGGTGAACAGAGGCTATTCCACTACGAAACTTCAATGGAAAGTCTTTTGCCTGTTTGGACCAGCTGTTCCCTTCAGTTATTTATTGAGCATCTATGTTTCTCACAATATATGATGAGACAAGCCTCTCCCGTCTCCGCTGTGGGTCTTCCTTCAGCTCGCTCGAAAGAAGCCGAAGAGCCCAAAGTTCAACGCCCATCGGTTACCAGCTGGGGGACCAATTTGCTCACATGTTCAAGCCCCACTTTTTCTGAATCATAACAGCACCTGCCACATGGGATTCCTGAGGGCTTCAGTGAGAAAACAGAGGTAAAAAGTTTGGCATGGGGCTTCATAAATGAGAGCTGCGATGACTATTTTTAAATTATTAGGATTACTATTTTTAAAAAATTCCAAGACACAGGTTTTTCCCATTTTGGTGTTTCAGGAATTGGACACATTTTACAATCAATATCATGCCTTGTTTGGCAGGGGTTTTTTTTTTCTATCTTGGTGTATGAAATAATGGCACATCTTGCAATCGGTGATGTCTTCAATTCCATGAAATACGGCGATATCATTCCTCTCTCTTAACCTTCCTGTGAGTCCTTGTTGATATTTAACCAACATTAGAAACAGAGGAAAAACTAATACTCCTACCAGCCTATGGAGAAAGAGAAAAAAACAGGAATAACTTAATTAAACCATCGCTGCCACTACCCCAACAATAAATGTTCCATCTGGCACAGCTGTCACATTGGGCAAGTCCCATCCATCAGTAGTTTTCTGGGTACCACTCTCTGCTGACTGTGCCAGCTCCTCCCTGCATGGCCATGGCCAGTCCCTTGCTCTGGTCCCCGGCCACCTCCATCCACCTCTTAGGCTTCCCCGCCCTGGCCCCCCTCTGTGACAACAATGGTGAGTATACTTGGGGTGGTCCCTTACCTCTTGCCTCTGTCTCCTCATACCTAGGCAATCTGAATATTGTGCAGGGGTGGGCATTCACCCATTAGGAACCTTTTGGGGGTGACAGGCCACAAAAGCCAACCCTGGCTAACTTGGGCAGAAAGAGATCGCTTGGGCAAGAAAGCAGGAGGCTCACAGAGTTGATGGGAAGGGTGTGGGGAACCAGACCAGGAAAATAAGGAGGAACAAAGAGAAAGCAGGTAATGAGAACAAAACGGTTGGGGTGCTGCTGCTGGCTGACACATCTGGCTCTCCCTCCCCTCCGCATCACTCCCTCAATACCCAAGGTCAAGCGTTGAGTTGCTTGACCAGCCGCCTGTCAACCTGCTTGAGGGGTGGAGAACCCCTCTGAGCACCCTCCTCCCCCTCCTGCCATCTAGCAGGCATCACCACGGGGAGATCTGGCCACTCAGGAAGGGACTAGAGAGATGCCGGGCAGCTAAACGACAGCACATGTTCCGGCCATCGTTTTCACGAATGCTCCTGTTTTCAATAGCAGAAGTTGATTTAGAAGCCCGACACTCAGAAATGCTTTCTGTTTGAGTTAAATAATGTGCAAGCATGGACACAGAGTGTGGAGTAACAGACATGGGAGACGTGGGCCGGGGAAGGGTGGGCAGGTGGGGGGATGAGAAATGACTTAATGGGTACAAGGTGTGCTAAAAGCCTCGGTTTCACCACTATGCAATATATCCGTGTAACAAAACTGCACTTGGACTCCCTAAATTTACACAAAAAAGAAAAGAAAAGAAATGCTTCCTGTTGGGTATTTTGTCTGAAATTCAAGCAAGCAGAGACTTCTTAGGCTCGGAAGGGCAAGGGGCCAGGTTAGCACATGGGCAGGACTAACAAAGAAACCAGTCCCATGCACTCCCTAACCGGCCTTCCTTAAAAAGTAGAAACGATGACATTTTATTAAAGTAGCTGTAACAAAAATTCTACAATTATGATAGAGATCTATCATTAGTGATCGTCAATTAGAGCAACATTTAAAGAAATGAAGACACCTGTGTGCTTTCTTAACCAAATGCTTAACTTATCCATCATCGTTAGAGCTAGTGGCGCGCAGAACAGCGGTGTCAACCCAGAACTTGTTAGAAATGTGAGTTCTCAGGCTCCTCCCCAAACCTGCTGCCTCAGACTCTCTGGGGTGGAGCCCAGCAGTGTGTTTTAACAAGCCCTCCAGGTGAATTTGGTCCACACTGAAGTCTGAGAGCTGCCGGTTTAATCTTAACCTTCACTGCACAGGAGAGTCACGCAGTGAGCTTGTAAAACCTTCAGGGCTGAGCCCCCCCACCCCCACCCCGACCAATTACGTCTGCCTGGTAAGGGGAGGGGCTTTTGTTACACGGGCTTCCTGGGTGACTCCAAAGTGCGTTTGGGGTTAAGGACACAGACACAACCCATGATTACATAGAAGGCATCTGTAACTCCCGGGCTCCTCTTCGCTCCCTTTTGAAAGTAGGTTCTTGTCTCTACTACCCTGAGATTTTTGAAACTGTCACTTTCCTGCTAACCTGATCCATCTCAACACAGAAAAGCCCAGCCTTTCCCCTGGTGCCCTGGTGGTCTGCATCCCACCACAGGGGCTGTAGTCAACAGCAGGAAGCCACCGTGGGCTTCCTTCTCGGCACAGCTTTCCAGGAGATTACTCTGCTGTTCTTTAAAGGTTTTTCACAGCCCACCTTACTAACATGCCCGCCCCACCACCCACCCAAATCAATGGGAATCAGAAGGACCAGGTGTTGCTTAGGTTAGAAGCAGCTGTTACTGTTTAAAGCAAGACTCGGGAAGGGAAGAGTAGAGAGAGATTTGTTCAAGGACACTAAATTACAGCCAATAGGGGGAATGAGTTCTGTTGTTCTATAGCACTGTGGGATGACTATGGTTGACAGCAAAATGCTATAGAAACTGTAACATTTCACTAAAGCAGCTATGAGAAAAGATGTTCTAGATTTATGAATTACCTGTGTGTCAACAGTGACAGTCAATTAAAGCAATATTGAAATAAATACATAGGGTGCCCAAAAATGTATACATGTTACAAGAAAGGAAAAACTATTAAAAATTGTAATACTCGGTATATGTCCATAACAAAAGATGAATTCAAGCCATGTTTGACTTTTGCAATGACAAGAGGTGCTCAAAGTGGTTGCCATCAGTGTCTAGACACTTCTGATATGGCGAACATCTCTTAACATCACTTAAAACGTGTATGCATTTTTCTGGGCACCCCTAGTACATAGTTTCAAATAGCTAGGAGGAGGATATTAAATGTTCCCAGCACAAATAAATGATCCACGTTTGAGATGACAGACGCGCTACTTACCCTGATCTGATCACCATATCAAAACATCGCTATGTACCCCATAAATAGGTATAAGTATTATTTTTCAATTTAAAAAAATTAAAAGTAAAAACAAATCAGAGTTCTTCTCTGTCTCTCAACCCAGGTTCACATTTGCCTCTTGACTTCCTCCGTTGTAGATGAACTCTCTTCCCTTGCTGGGGATGTGGCTACAGGCAGCTGTGTTGGGTCACCTCATGCTCGAGGACACCCCAGAGGAAAGAGGGCATCTCTCACCAGCCTCAGCATGGAAAACTCCAGGGAAGGCTTTCCCTAGCTTAGCTGGGCCTGTTGGATAAAGCCAGACTAGATCGCTGGGATTCCAGGGCCAGGGAGCAGTGTCCGTGACCAGTGTTGCAGGAAGGAGTGCAGGGCAGACACCCTCAAGCTGTTACAGGCCGGTTTACCATTGAACCACTTTTGTGTTCATCCAGTTTTCATATCTGGGAGAACACATGTGCATTCTGATACAGACTTCCTTGCTTATGAAGGTCAAACAGATCAGGGAACAGCTTAACATCAATACACAGACGTACCACCCAAGAAGTACATCTTAACAGGACAATGAATGTTTCCACTAATCAGATTACAGTGCTTCCAATCCAGACAAGACAACCAGAACGGCCAAGGGTTCCATTTGAAGAATTGTTGGAAACTTAACCCAGAGCAGGGCGGTGTGTAGGGCCTGCTGACTTGTTAGTCTGCAGAGGCTATCAAGTTAACTTGTTCCGTGTGGCTTCGAGGGCAAAATTAGTCCCTAACTAGCCACATGTTGACGTCCAAACTCCTTGGCATGGAGTCCAAAACCCATATCCACTTCCCAGGACTTCCCAGTCCTGTCTGACCCCCTCTCTGGGTTCTAAAGCAAGCAGTGTCCAAGAGAAACAGCACCTGATGCTTGTCAAAGGTGGCCAGACAGACTTTATTTGGACTGCTACAACAGGGAAGGGAGACAGCTCAACTCTGTCAAAGATGAAGGTGACTGATGTCAGGCTGAACAGTGAGGGAACAAAAAGAAGCCGTGGAGAAAAAAGGGGGCAAAAGAGGGGCTAGGGGATGGCAGGGGAGTGGGAACTTACAGAGGGGGTAAGGGGGAAATGGCTGAAAACAAAAAAGGACAGTGGGACAGTGCATGCTTTGTGATTTGACAGCATTGCCTTTTCTTGAAAGAAAACCCATGATAGGACTGGGGTCGCCTCTAGGGACATGGGTTAGCGCAGGTGAGCCCGGCTGAAGGCGGTCAAGTCTCTTAGCACAGTTTGGGTAAGACCCTTGTGCCATGTGGGAGTTCATAGTTCTCACCAGGCACAGGCAATGAGGGACATCAGGAAAGAGGAGGGGGCCTAGTAGGCTTATCATCTTGGCAGAGATGCCCCTATGCCTAGCATAGGGTTTGGTACTAATGTTTATTGAATGCTTGCATGCAAGAAGAACGTTGTGGCCTCTCATTGCCCCCTGGGCCTTTCTGCCAGGGGCTAGATTTTTACAGTCTGGGCAAATGGGTCCAAGTGTTTACAGTGAGTCTATCCAGTGATATTTTAGCAGCCAGGAGACATCGCTGAAAGAACGTGGGTTAACAGGCTTAGTCCTCGCTGCATCATACATGTGCAACTTTGGACAGGTTGATTAATTTCTCTTTTTGCATTTATTTTCTCAGCTCTAGAAAAGGAATAGTAATCATGTCTAGCTATCTGGGTTGGTGAAGGAGTAAATGAGATTTCACATAACCGCATCTGGTCTTCCATGTGGTATGATGCTTAAGAGAAGTGACTCGGCCGAGGCGAGTGGATTGCCTGAGCCCATGGGTTTGAGACCAGCCTGGGCAACTTGGTGAGACCTCATCTCTACAATAAAAAAAATTAGCTGGGCGTGGTAGCACGCACCTGTAGTTCCGGCTACTCGGAAGGCTGAGGCGGAAGGATCGCCAGAGACCAGCAGGTCGACACTGGGGTGGTCAGGAGTGTGCCACGGCACTCCATCCTGGGCAGTGGAGTGAGACTCCAACTCAAAAAAAAAGAAAAAAAGAAAAGTGACTTCCTCTTTCCCCAAACAGTTGTATTCATTTTGCCCTCCCCGGTCTCCAAATGTGAATTAACGGCCAAGTGTTCTGGAAGACAGAGGGGATGTCTCAGCTGCACAATGTCCTTTATAACTAAAAACTCAATAAAGTCTCTACTTTCTGATGATCAGGGTTTCT
>CAUYQG010206100.1:0-54560 GCA_963574415.1 Tarsius wallacei | reverse complement strand
GTGGTTTTGATTTGCATCTCCCTGATGATTAGTGAGGTTGAACATTTCTTCATGTGTCTGTTGGCTGCTCGGATGTCTTCCTTTGAGAAGTGTCTGTTCATATCTTTTGCCCATTTTATAATGGGGTTGTTTTTTTTTTCTTTTACGCATGTTTGAGTTCCTTGTAGATACAAGATGTTAAGCCTTTATCAGACCTGGAGTTGGCAAATACTTTTTCCCAGTCTGTGGGCTGTCTCCCTGCTCTCTTGATGGTTTCTTTGGCTTTGCAGAAGCTTGTCAGTTTAATGAGGTCCCACTTGTCTATCTTATATCTTATGGCCTGTGGGTTTCGGGCTTTGTTCAGGAATTGGATGCCGGTTCCAATTTCCATAAGAGTGTGTCCTGCATTTTCTAAGGCTTTTATGGTTTGAGGTTTTACATTTAGGTCTCTGATCCATTTAGAGTTAATTTTTGTGTAGAGTTTTGTGAATTTTTAAAATTTGTTTTGTTTTTTGATGTTTGTTTTTTTCTTTTTGGTTTCTTTGCAACCAAAGTTAAATTATCATCATTTTAAAATAACTTGTTATAACTATAAGGTGTTTCTTGGAAACTTCATGGTAGCTTCAAAGAAAAAACCCATAATACATATACCAAATATAAAAAGCAAGGAATTAAAACATACTACCAGAGAAAACTACTTATCCACAAAAGAAGGTAATAAGACATGAAGGAAGGAAGAAAGGACTTACAAAGCAATTAGAAAACAACAAAATGGCAAGTAAATAAGTCCTTACCTATCAATAATAGTTAATTTAAAAGGACTAAATTCTCCAATTAGAAGCACAGATTGACTGCATTTATTTATATTAAAAGTATATAATGCCTACAGGCAACTCACTTCACCCGTAAAGACACACACACATTGAAAGTGAAGGGATGGAAAAAGATATTTTTGCAAATTGAAACCACAAAAAAGCAGAGGTAGTTATACTTAGATAAAAACAGATTTAAAGACAAAAACAGTAAAACAAGACAAGAAATGTCATTGTATAACGATAAGGTCAATTCAGCAACAGAATGTAGCATTTTACATTATATATGCTCCCAACACTAAGGAACCTAGATAGATAAAGCAAATATTATTAGAGCTGAAGAAAGAGATGGGCCACAATACAATAATGGTTATACACTCCAGCACTTGGGTTTCAAAATTGGACAGATTATCTAGAAAGAAAATCAACAACAAGAAATGAACTTAATTTGTACTACAGACCAAATGTGCCTAACAGGCATTTACAGATTATTTCATCAAACACCGTAGAATATGCATTATTTTTTCAGCACATGGAGCATTCTCCAGGATAGACCCCATGTTAGGCTATAAAACAAGTCTCAACAAATTTTTAAAAATTGAAATCATATCAAGTGCCTTTTGATAACACAATGGAATAAAAGTAGAAATCAATAACAAGAGGAACTTTGAAAACTGTACCAATACATGAAAATTAAACAACATGCTCCTGAATTACCATTGGGTCAATAAAGAAATTAAAATCAAAATCAAAATAAAAATATTTTTAAAAATAAATAAAAAGGGAAACACAGTAAACCAAAAACTAGAAATGTGGCAGAAGAAGTGCTAGGAGGAAATTTATAACAATAAATATCCACATAAAAAACAAAAGACTTCTTATGCACCTTAAATAATTAGAAAAGCAAGAATAAATCCGACCCAAAATTAATAGAAAAAATAAATATCAGAGCAGAATTATTTTTTAAAAATTGAGACCAAAAATACAAAATATCAACAAATTTTTTTTTCAGAAAAGAGAAATGAAATTGATAAACCTTTAGCTATCTGAGCTAAAAAGAGAGACACACAGAGAGAGATAACCTAAATAAATAAAATCAGAAATGAGAAGGTGGGCATTTAAACTGATGCCACAGAGATACAGAGGATCGTTAGAGACTACCATCTGCCCATAAGTTAGAAAAGCTAGCAGAAATAGCTAAATGCCTGCCTACCAAGATCAAACCATCAAGAAATAGAAAACCTACACAGACCAATAACAAGTAACAAAATAGAAGCCATAACATCAAGTCTTTCATCAAAGGAAAGCCCAGACCTGATGGCTTCACTGCTAAATTCTACTAAACATTTTTTTAAAAGCCAATTTTACTCAAACTGTTATAAAAATGTGAAAAGCTGGGAATATATCCAAATTCATTTTATGAGGCCAACATTATCCTAATACCAAAACCAGACAAGGACACAACAACAAACTACATGCCAATACTTTTATAAATATATATGCAGGCCGGGCTCAGTGGCTCAGCCTGTAATCCCATGCCTTTGGGAGGCTGAGGTGAGTGGATTGCTTAAGCCCGCGGGTTCGAGACCCACCTGGGCAAGCGAGACCTCATCTCTACAATAAATGAAAAAATTAGCCGGGCGTGGTAGCACGCGCCTATAGTTCCAGCTACTTGGAAGGCTGAGGCGGAAGGATCGCCGGAGCCCAGCAGGTCGAGGCTGCGGTGGCCGGGAGCAGCCACCGCACTCCAGTCTGGGCGACAGAGTGGGACTCCAACTCAAAAAAAAAAAATATATATATATATATATATATATATATGCAAATATACAACAAAATTATAGTAAACTGAATTTGCCAGTACATTAAAGAGATCATTCACCGTGATCAAGTGGGATTTACCCAGAAATGCAAGGATGATTCAACATAAGCAAATCAATAAATGTGAAACATCACATTAGTTGATTCAAGGATATAAACCACATGATAATTTCAATAGATGCCAAAAAAATGTGACAAATGTAAACATTCCTTCATGATAAAAACTTAACAAACTACATATTCAAAACACTCATGGGAAAATAAAATTAAAATATAAACATTAAAAATATAAACTTTATTTTTCAACACAAACTCCATCAAGTTAAAGACACTTTTGTAAATGATGATACTAATTATTTAGTTCATCACTAAAGAAATGAAGATCCTGAGAATTTAACCATGTCATTACAGTCTTATTTGCATTATTAAATAAATAAAAATGGGTGCCCTTTATAGACTTTTTAAGATCAGGAAACAAAAAGTCTAAATAAGACTATAAGGTGGATGCTACCGATTTCCCATTGAAATGTTCACAAAATTGCCAGTTTGATGAAAGGAATGAGCAGGAACATTTTTGTGGTGGAGAAGAACTCTTTGATGAAGATTTCTCTGGCCTTTTTCTGCTAAAACTTTGGTTAACTTTCTCCAAGCATTCTCATAATAAGCAGATGTTATTGTTCTTTGGCCCCCAGAAAGCCAACAAGAAAAATGCATTGAGCCTCCCAAATAAACTAATCTTTGCTATTGAGCACTCTGCTTTTGCTTTGACCGGACCACTCCACCTTTTGGTAGCCATTGCTTTGATTGTGCTTCACCTTCAGGATTGTACTGATAAAACCACTTTCATACCCTATTACAATTCTTTGGGAAAATGCTTCAAGACATTGCTGTCACCTGTTTAAAATTTCTGTTGAAAATTCTGCTCTTGTCTGCAGTTGATCTGGGCACAATGTTTTTGGCAACCATCAAGTGGAAAATTTGCTTGACATAAATTTTTCAGCCAAAACTGCATAAGCTGAACCAGCTGTCTATGGTATTGACTATGTTTGTGCTGTTAATTGTCAGTTCTCTGCCATCTGGTTCATGTCAGGGCATGATAAGATGAATTTTTTTCCCCTTACAAATTGATGTGGATACTCTGTCCACTGGAAGCTTTGTCTTCCACATCATTCTGTCTCTTTTTAAAACAAGTTATCCATTTGTAAACTGCTGATTTATTTGGAGCATTTTCTCACAAACTTTGCATAAAATATCAATGATTTCAACATTCTTCAACCTAAGCTTCATCATAAATTTGATTTTTTTCCTTCAATCTTATCAGAAATCATGCTGCTCTTTTCAAATCAGGGACTCTTTTCAAGAGGATGTTTTATCCGTCTTTGACAACTCAAACTAGATCCTGTTCAGACACTTTAAAACAAGTTAGTACACATTTATTTTGGTGCAATTTTTTTCATGCATAGTTTTTTCATAATATGAACTTTTCCATGAAATTTTTGAAGGCCTCTCATAGAAAAACCATACCTAAAAATAATAAAGGTCGTATATGACTAGCCCACAGTTAGCGCCATCTTCAGTGGGGGAAAGAATGAGTCTTTCCTCTAATATCAAAGATAAGACAAAGATGCTATTTTTATCACTTTTATTCAACATAGTACAGGAACTCCTAATTACAGCAATTAGACAAGATAAATAAAGAGCATAAAAATTGGAAAGGAAGATGTCAAACTGGCCTTATTTGCAGATGATATAATCTTATGTTAAAAAAACTTAAAGACTCTAAAGAAGCATTTATAACTAAGAAACAAATGTAATAAAGTTGCAGGATACAAAATCAACATACAAGAATTAGTAGCATTTTATATGCCAGCAGCAAACAATCTGAAAAAGAAATCAATAAATCAATTCATTTACAATAGCTGCAAAAAAACCCTCTTAAGAATAAACATAACCAAGGAAGTAAAAGATCTCCAATAAAAACTATAAAACACTGATGAAAGAAATTGACGAGGATACAAAAAAAATAGCTAGTGTTTATGGATTGAAAAAATTAAAATTGATCTCATGAAGATAGTAAATGAACTGGTGACTACCACAAGCTGGGGAGGGTAATGGGAAGGCAATAATAAAAAGAGGTTGCTAAATTGGTACAAAAATACAGTTTGATTGAGGAAAAAAGTTCTAGTGTTCAATATCAAAACAGGACAACCATAGTTAACAATCATTTATTGTACATTTCAAAATAGCTTAACAAATAAATGGTGTACTTTCATAACAAAGGCTATAAGTTGAAAGTGTCTTCTAAATGACAATATTCTGCCCTACAAATTTTCCTACTTCAAGTTTAAGTCCTGTTTGAAACAGGTAGTGTTGCTTAATGTTTAATTCCATTTGTACAGAGAATACTGGCCAGGGGTGTTTGTGACTGCAGCATTTACCTGAGAAAACATGTGGATTATAGTCCTAACCTTACCCCCAAAGTTTGCCTCAAAATATCTCGTTTTTATTGTTATTTTCGAGTCACTCTAATATAAGGATAGCCTTTGGAAATAAATGACATCATTCTATTTATAGCATTCTGTTTTTAGTAGTGATATTTCCATTTACAAAATATACTAATTCTTATCCTCTCTCTCTCTCTTTCTCTCCTCATTAATTCTCGTTAGGAATTATAAACATCTTTTTTTTTTTTTTTTTTAGATTTTAGGAAGGACCACCTTCTGGGAGTGACCTTTGTTAGTCAAACTGTTGGAGCTAGATATAGTTCTGTAGTCACTGGAATGGTGGAGGAGGGCGAAGAACAAGAGTGAAGGAAAAAAGCTCTTTGTTAGTAACTCCATATGTAGAAGGTGGACTTAGATTATATCATAGGACCATAAGTGCATTTTTAGTCAAGTGCTTGTGTTGGCTGTAGACAAAATTTGTTGTTCTCCAAGATTTAAGCTTTATAGTTGTCCTGAGGTGACAATGTATTATAAAAAGTAGAGCTAGTGAATGCATTTTTGTTAAAATTTACAGAAAAAATACATCTTGGACATAAAATTGCTAAGCAACCTCTGAGCAGTGTATACCAGAATTTGCTCACTAGGTTGACAGCAGAGAGGCAGAAGAAATTACAAATAGAATCATGTATGCAAATGTGTTCATATTTACCTTCTGACAACAGCCATTGTTGTATGTGCATCTCTTTCGGTTGTGTGATTGGAATACATTAAGTATTTCAATGGAAACATACCTTCTTGCTAGTATTTCAGTGATATAGATCTGATCATTCTTTTAGAACATTATACTTAGTGTACTCTGTTGCTTTATGTTTCATTGCAAATTGAGCTTGAAGGGAATGCGGTATGTTAATAGGAACTCTGCCAATACTTTTATCTAAAAACCTGTTGCCGTTTTTGTCTTTTATAAAAATTTTTGCCCCGAAAAACACAGGATTACATTTTTTTTTAACAGATTGAGTTTAGTGTATTTTTGGTTATCAAAACACTCATATAGCTTTGGTATTTTAAATTGGTAGTCACTCATGATGTATCAAAAAGCATGATACATACTGTATGATCTCAATTTCATAAAATTGGATGTTGTGTCTATAACAACACTTCAAATGTGTTTGTGATTGTGGATTATTTTATTCTTTGCTTCTTATGTTTTTCAGTTTCTTATAATCTGCATATTAACCTTTTAAAACTAAAGATTATTTTTAAAAACTGAAAAAAGCAGCTAGAGGAGAAGATTTGGAGTGTTTCCAACACAGAGAAATGATAAATGTTTGAGGGATTGAATATACTAATTACCAAGATTGGATCATTGCACATTGTATGCTTGTATCAAAATATCATATGTACACTATAAATAATTACAACTACTGTGTATTCATAAAAATTAAAAATAAATGTAAAACAAATGAAGCAAGCAAATGTGCAAAATATTTGACAGACACTTCACCAAAGCCATATAGGGATGTGAAATAGCACTTGAAGAGATGCACAGTATCATTAGTCAATACGGAAATGCAAATCAAATCACACTGAGATAAGAATACCAGTCCACTAACATGGATGAAGTCCAAAAGACTGAGCATACTAAGTGTTGGTGAGGATGTAGAAGAACTGGAATTTTCATGAATTGCTTGAGGGAATGTAAAATAATACAATCACTTTTTTAAATGGTTGAACAATGTCTTGAAAAGTTAAATATAGATCTTAGATGTTAGACTTTTGTCAGATATACAGTTGACAAATGTTTCTCCCACAGAACCAACCATGCTGCCCATTGAAAGTGGACTGGATAAAAAAAATGTGGTACATATACACGATGGAATATTATGCAGCCATAAAGAAGGACAGAATTATGAACTTTGCAGTAACTTGGATGGACTTAGAGTCTATAATACTCAGTGATCTATCACAGAAACAAAGGACTGAGTACCACATGTTCTCACTCATAAGCAGACCCTGAACGATTATCAAAATATTGTAAGAAAAGGATTGGCAGTAGTAGGAAACTGGCGGGAGGTGGGGTACACTTCATCAATAAGGGTACCTGATCTCAAACCAGGTTAAGTGGGGACCAAAGAGAGGCTCAAAATTTACCTGTACAATGATCATTTGTATATTTAACCCTGAATTGTATCCCACATCCTTAAAATAATTTTTTTTAGAAAGTTAAATATACACCTTCTATATGATCAGTCATTCTACAACTTGGTATATATCCAAAAGAAAAGAAACTTATATTTATACAAAGACTTGTACTTAATTACTTATAACGGTTTTATTTGTAACAGCTCAAACCATAAACAACCCAAATGCCCATCAATAGATGAATAGATAAACAAATCATGGTGTTTCTATATAGTGGAATACTGTTCAGCAACACAAAGGAATTAAATATTGATCGAAGCAACTACATGGATAAAACTCAAAATAACTATGCCTATGCCAAGTAAGAGGAAGCAGAACAAAAATTTGATACTATATAAGGCCATTTATTTAAAATAATAGGAAATAAAAAGATCTATAGTGACAGAAAGAAGATGAGTGGTTGCCCCTTGATGGGAAAAGGGAAGGGGTTAGGCAGAGGGGAGGGAGGGAGGGATTATAAGGTGGCATGAGAAAACTTTTTGAAGTGATGGATATATTCAATATCAAGATTGTGATGACAGTTTCACAGGTGGGACCATGTGCCCAAACTCTTTAATTATATATTCTAATTATGTGCAGGTTGTTATCCATAATTACGCTATAATAAAGCTGTTAAAAAGAAGAAAAATGATTTCATAATAATACTAAGGCATCATTTGTCATTTTCACTGTGTTTACATTTGCAGTGATAGTGCACTGATGGTGCAAAAGCAAAGCTGGGTGAAACTCTAGTGTGGCAGGTAGCCACAACAAATTGTGCTGGGAATCATTGCATCTTTCACTGTTACTCACTCACCATATAAAAAAGCCAATTTCATGTAAGAATATCTTCTTACATATCTTACATATCTTAATGATCAGAAAAAGGATTAATTTCATTAAAGCTCAAATATTCAGAATTCATATTTTTAATATTTTCTATAAAAAATTGAGAAATACACATATGCCCCTCTGTTCCATGTGAGAGTACAACTGAATCTGGAATTTTGGTAAAAATAATTGAGAAATTCGAGCCAAAGAAAAAATGTGAGCTCTCAAGGAAAAGCTAAAATATTTTTATGGACCACCATAAACTTGAAAATTTCCCAATTGTTAAAGACTTTTATATTAACACATGTTACATTAACAAATATTTGTATTAATAAATGTTATTTTTTGATATCATAAAATGAAATGTATAAATATTTGGCAAATCTGTAGAAGTCAATTACCACAGAGTAATGTTAAAGAAGCATACATAAATAAAATGTATGTTCATAGTAAAAGATCACTAAACTGATTTCAATGTTAACAGAGTGCAAAAAATTCATTGATGCACTACAGATTCCATATTGAAACTAACCTTCATGAAACTACTTCTGGTTGAGTTTTAGTGTATGTGATGGTTGATATTAGTTGTCAACTTGACTGGATTGAGGGATAACTAGATGACTGGTGAGGCATTGTTTCTGGGCATGTCTGTGAGGGTGTTTCCAGAGGAGATTGACATATGAGTAGCGGACTGGGAGAGGAAGACCCACCCTCAGTGTAGGCTGGTACCATGGTACCATCCAATGGGCTACTAGTGCGGCTAGAACACAGCAGGCGGAGGAAGGGGAATAAGCAGTTTGCTGAGTTTCCTTTCTCTTTCTCTCTCTTCCCAGGAAAGACGCTTTGCTTCCTCTCTTTCTACTCTTGGGCATCAGCCTCTTTAGCCTTTGCACTCTGGAACTGGCACCAGTGGTCTCTTGGGGATTCTTGGGGCCTTCACCCTCAGACTGACAGCTGCACTGCCCTGTAATTTCCCTGGTTATCATTTCTTCCCAGTTTCTTCTTGGTCTCCTGTTTCCTCCATCTTTTGTCTTTCCTCCATTTTTGTCTTTCATCTAATCCCTCCCTCCCTCTCTCCCTTCTTCTCTCCCCCTCTTCTTTCCCTTCCCCCTCCCCTTCTATCCCCCTCTCTTTCTCTTAGCTTTGGTTCTTCAGTTCTCAAATATCCCTGTCTCAGGTAATACAGGCAATAAAAATAGTCTTTCCTTAACTTTGTTTGTTTTTCTTTTTTAGATCCTTTAAAAAAATTTTTAAAAAAATTTTAAAGATGTGGGATACAATTCAGGGTTATTTATCCAAGTGTTCATTATGCAGGCACCCTTGTTGGTGAGGTGCGCCCCCCCACCACCACTCCCCAGGCAGATTCCCATTACTGCCAGTCCCGCTTCCCCATCCCCCTCCCGGTAGTTTCCCACTACTGTCAATCATTTTCTTAGAGTATTATGATAATTGTTCAAGCTCCGCTTGTGAGTGAGAACATGTGATACTCGGTTCTTTGTTCCTGTGAAAGATCACTCAGTATTATAGACTCTAAGTCCATCCTGGTTGCTGTGAAGTTCATGATTTTGTTTTTCTTTATGGCTGCATAATATTTCATCTTGTATATATACCACATTTTTTTTATTCAGTCCTCTTTTGATGGTCAGCATGGTTGGTTTAGGATATTAATCACTAAAACTTTTTCCCTAAGTTCATTTTTAAATTTTTGCCAAATGGTCTGAGAGACACTTGGCAAATTCCCCTTTCTATACCATCAATTTATTCTATATTTAATTATTTTTCTTTTCTCTTTGAAAAAATAATAGAAATAAATTTTTACTGTTATGCTCCATTCTCGGGTGAGTCAAATGATATTATCTGTGCACCCTTTGTGCACAGACTGAGACACTTGAGGTTTCCTAAAATGTTTGTAGGAATTCATGGGTGAATTTTAGTTGTACCACTGCAAGACTCTCAGTCATTCATAGTTAAGACCAAAGAAAAAATGGCAGATATCTTCAGAAGCTATTGAAAACACCTCCAGTACTCCCAGGAAGCAGACAAAGGCTCAAAGCTTTAAAGCGCTGGGTTTACAAGGCAGGGACAAGAAAGACAAATCTCCTTTTACAGCCATGTGAATGGTGTGAGATGCACTCATCCATTTCCAAACTTCCCTCTTCAACCCTCCCATATCCAGGCACTCAGGGAGGATTCTTGTGAAGGACTGGTGCAGTTTTGACATCAATTTTAGCAGAATCTCAGCATCATGAAAAAGGGAGCATCTGGTGTGGCACTCTTCTGTACCTTATGTTTTAAATGTTTTGACAGCTTATAATTATGTATATTTATGGGGTGCAATGTGATGTTATAGTATATGACCACAATGTGGAATGATTGAGTCAAGCTAATTCACATATCCATCACCTCAAACATTTTTTGTGGGGAGAACATTTGATATTTAATTTCTGATTAATTTTGAAATATAAATTATTAACTATAGTCACCAGGTTCTACAAAAACTTATTCCTCTTATATCTTACCGAAACTTTATATCATTTGACCAGCATCTCCTTATTCTTCTCTCCCACCCCCAGCCTTTGGTAACCAGCATTCTATTCTCTGCTTCTATGACTCTAACTTTTTTAGGTTCCACATGCAACTGAGAACATGTAGCATTTGTCCTTCTGTACCTGGCTTATGTCACTTAACATCACGTTTTCAGGTTCATCCATGTTGTCTCTGATGACAGAGTTTCAGAGTTTTCTCCTTTTTGTGACTGAATAGTATTTCATTGTGCATATATACCACATTCTCTTTACCCATCCATTCATTAATAGATGCTTAGGTTGATTCCATATCTTGGTTATTGTGAGTATAACTGTAATAAATGTAGGAGTGCCGGTATCTTTTTGACATACTGATTACATTTCCTTTGGCTATATGCCTTGATGGTGTCATCAGAGACAAAATGGGATTGCTGGATCATATTGTTCTATTTTTAATATTTTGAGGTATCTCCATACTTTTTAAATGTACATTACCAACAAATGTGTACAAGGATTACTTTTTTTTTAACATCTTCACCAACACTTGTTATCATTCATCATTTTGAAAGTAGCCATTCTAACAGGTGTGAAGTGATATGTCACTGTGGTTTTGATTTGCATTTCTCTGATTATTAGCGATGCTGAGCATGTTTTCATATACCCATTGGCCAATTGTCTGTCTTCTTTTGAGAAACATCTATCCAGATCCTTTGCCCATTTTTAAAATCAGGTAATTCACTTTCCCATTGTTAAGTTTTTTGAGTTCCTTATATGTTTCAGATATCAACTCCTTATTGGATGTATGGTTACATATATTTTTTCTCATCCTCTAGGTGGTCTCTTCACTCTATTGTTTCCCTTGCTATGCAGAAGTTTTTAGTTTTGTCAGTTTGAAATAATATTAAGTTTTTTAAAAAGAAATACAAGGGCTATGATCCTCCCAACTTCCTGACTTCCACTTGATGTCTTCATCCAAGTAAGCACAGATATCCTCTCTTTGGTCTGCAAGCCACACACAGGGGCTCCATCCCATCAACAGATGACACTTCTGGGGGATAAATGCGACCACTCTGAATGTCCCTGATCTACGTGCCCACATTTCCCTCCCTGGAGTAGTTAGAGAGGCTCTGCCTTGCTCTAAGCAGAGGGTGGAGGGTTAGGGCAGCATCCCAGGACTGACTGGGCTGTGACCCTGTGGTGGGAAAATGAAGGGATCAGAGAGCTTCCCGGCCAGCAGTTGGAAACTCTACAACTCACTTGTGCACCTTCACAGTGCCTTGATGGTGTTCACATTCTGAGGTAGCTCCGACTTCCTCCAAAGCATCACTTTCTCTTTCTTGATATCCTTTAGCATCTGCATGGCCTCAGTCTCCACTGTCCTCTTCAGAAGATGAATGCCCTCTGCTTATGAGGGTCTCTGTCCCCAAAAGGTGTTCATGCCTTCCTGTAACTAGTACAGAACGGCTGAGCAGTAAGATGCTCAATGCTCAGACAACCTGGGAATGCCTGTCCCCCTCCTGCTCCTAGCCCCACAGCTATTTTAGGCTGCTCTTAGAAATATACACACAGGTCTAGGCATGGTGGCTCAAGCCTGTAATCCCAGCACTTTGGGGGGCTGAGGTGAGAGGATTACCTGAGCCTGCGGACTCGAGACCAGCCTGGGCAACACAGTGAGACCTCGTCTCCACAATAAATCAAAAAATTAGCCAGATGTGGTAGCAGCTATAGTTCCAGCTACTTGGAAGGACCACCTGAGCCCAGCAGGTTGACACTGGGATGGCTGTGAGCATGCCACTGCACTCCAGCCTGGGCGATGGAGTGAGACTCCAACTAAAAAAAAAGGAAAGAAAAAATAAATATACACACCGGAATATGTATGCTCCTTTGCTCTTCCTTTCATCCTCATTTGAACTCTGGGTGTCTCTCTTTCTCTATCTCTCCTGAAGAGTCATGTAAAGAATAGCAGGAGATTATTCACACCAAAGCTATGCCACGTCCCTTGGCCCTTGTCGTGAGTATCTGGAGGGAAGTCAACCCCCAGCAGAACCAACAAGCTCCCAGCCCCAGCAACGTGAAGATGATAGGGTTGTATTATTTCCTTTTAGTCCTTGCCTGAACAAGGCAATGTGAAGATTAGTAAATCCGTCTTTAGATACAGCATTGAGACTATTTAAAAAAATATAATGGTACAGTATACTTTAAATACTTATTGCTAATTGAACACATCTGATATATTTCTGCCAGTCAATTAACTAACTATGAGAAAATATTCCTTCTAGGTCTCCTATTACTATACAATGATGTAATATGTTCAAATAGACAATTTGATTACCTTAAACTGATGAGAATTTTTTCGTAGTTCCAGAAGAGACCCTACTCAGAACAGAAATTGGGATGTTCCTGTGCCAAATCCTGACTTAGTGTAGTTTAAGTCCTAGTTTTTAAAATGAAAAATGTCAGGTTAATTATGAAATAATCACTCCAGCATCCCTTGTAGAACCTAATCTTTTACCAGCAGCCACACTTGCGGCCTACCCTACAGAACATTACTTAGCACCCACCGCGTGCGGAGTTTTTAAGTATATTCAAATATCTGAGGAGAGAGAAGACAATGTCACTCCATACAGCCTGGTGTCAAAGGAGAAATCAAACACATATACAAATATAACATTGAATCACTATATGCATTTGGACACCTTAACTCTCATTTTGGGGACTTATTTTGTATTACTTTTACAAAGATAAATGGGGGTTGGAGATGTTGATTGTAGGTTCCTTCTATCACAGTTTTGGCTCTAGATACATAAAAAAGTATGCAGTCAAAGAATTTACTTTCTGTGAAGCAGGTAGCATGTAGGACATTCTCTTTTTCCTAGTAGGTTGGTGAACGTATGCCCCTTGTATAATACCATAAGCCACCAATAAATAGCCTCTCCCATTACTCACTTTCCCAACATTTTCATCTGCCCTTCCCGAGTTCTCACCACCAAACTGGTTATAACAGTTTGAGTTGGAATGCTTGAAACAGCTCTAACTCTTCTTCCTCCCTTTTTTCAACCCGACAAACTCTTCTTCTAACAAACGCTCCATTCTATAAGATGTTCCTGCAAATCCTCAGGAAGTTGGACTGAGTTTCCACCATAAATAACTCTACTGGAATACTTTTCGTTTCTTTCTATTTTTTTTTTTTTTTTTTGAGTTGGAGTCTCACTCCATCGCCCAGGCTGGAGCGCAATGACACATTCCCTAGCGTCGATCAGCTGGGCTCAGACGATCCTTCTGCTACAGCCTTCCAAGTAGCCACAACTACAGGTGCGCACTACCGCATCAGGCTAATATTTGACTTATTGTAGAGACGAGGTCTTGCCAAGTTGCCAGGGCTGGTCTCAAACCCGCAGGCTCAGGCAATCCATTCACGTTAGCCTCCCAAGTGCTGGGATTACAGGCTGAACCACTGAGCCCAGTCACTTTTCATTCGTATTGAATCATCTCTTTATGTGGCCAGCCTTCCCTAGGAGATGGTCAGTTGTTTGATCTTAAAGTCTGTTCTTGTCATCTTTTCATACTGAAGATCAATCATAGTATCCAGCATTAACCAATACTCAAAATGTATTTGTTGAATGAGTATAAATATGGATGGATAAATTAATTACCTAAGGGAATCCCATATTTCTGAAACCTGACATGGTAAGAATCTATCAGCCATTATGATAGATTGATAAACCAGTGCTTTCTTAATCCTCCCCCAAGAGCTGCCTTAAAATTCTCCCCACCTTGGAGAAACCTTCTAAAATATTAAGAAAAAGAAGCATAAAATGTTGGGAACTACAAAAGCGAGCAGGTTCCTTATCTTTTTTCTAAGAAGGATGGGTCAATTTGATGATGGTAGAAGTTACAACACATGTTGAAGTTATAACACAAATAAGGGAAAAAGCTGATTTTCAAATGTTCTATTTCTACATGGCCATCAGAAAACTAAAAGTGAAACAAGGTCAGCTAAACTCACTGCTTTCTGCATAGGAGGTATTCAGCTTACTTCTTTAGTTTATAGAGGAATTTTGTCAACTATTGTGTAGTTATTGTATTCAGTGGTTTTGTTATCTAAGTAAAATAGAATAATTAAAAGGAAAATTTTTAGTTTTTGGTATTTTCAGATAAAAATAATTCCTTCTCTGCTTACTTCTTCCCCTTGTCCATATTTGTTCTACCCACAGGGACACCAGGAGGTATGATCTGGTACCATTTTGAGCTATACGACTGGGCCAGGAGTGGGCACCTGACTGGTGCATTTAGAGACTACACTGATGAGTCTGGAGTTTTGACTTGGAGATTTAATTCCCCATCTGAGTAAGTCTTCTGAATGGCAGAAATGTAAAAATTTAGAACTGTGACTCAAAAGCCTGTCTGTACAAATGGTCAATAAGCACATGAAAAGATGCTCAGTATATAGCATTAGTCATTAGTGAAATGCAAATCAAAATCACAAAGAGATACCATTTTACACTACTAGAATGACTATACATTTTTCAAAGGGAGACAGACCATTGATAAGGATGTGGCAAAAACGAAAGGTTGTGCTTTTCTGAGAGAAATGCAAAATAATGCAGCCACTGTGAAAAATGGTTTGGCAGTTCCTTAAAGAGTTAAACACAGAACTACCATATGACCAGCAGTTTCACGCCTAGATATATATCCCCAAACAACTGGAAGCTGAGCCTGAAACAGATATTTGTACATCCATGTACATAATGGCATTATTCACAATAGCCAAAAGGTGAAAATAACTCAAATGTCCATCAGCAAATGAATGGAAAAACAAAATGTGGCATATACATACAATGGAATACCATTCAGCTACAAAAGGGAATTCGATGTTTATTGATATATGCTACAACATGGATGGACCTTGACAACATTATGCTAAGTGTAATAAAACAGACACAGAATGACAAATACATATTGTATGAAACCCACCTGTGTGGCATATCTAGAGTAGGAAAATTCATAGAGACAGAAAGCAGAATAGAGGTTCCCAGGAGCTGAAAGGGAGGGGGAGATGAGGCATTAGTGTTTAATGCTTGCAGAGTTCACACCGGGGATAATGAAACGTTTTGGCATGTAAATAACAGGAATGGTTACCTAATATCGTGAATATATCTAATACCACTGTGCCGTGTGCATGGCTAAGTATGGCCAGAGTCACGGGTTGAATTTACCAAGACAGCCATGAAGTTAGAAAGGCAGATGTATCAAAGGGAGGATAGGTAGTAAAGAGCACAACGGGCAGAGCAACAGAGAGTATTTGCTGTCTGCAAGGAGGCAGAGGCAAAAGGGGCAGTTTTACAGAGCTGTGTGGCAGTGCCAGGCTGTGCTGGGAGTTTTAAAGTTGATTTTTCGATGGCCATGTTTTGTTTCTTTAAGATAGAGTTAATTAATAGCAATGGTTAACTGCTTTTTCTCTTTTTTTTCTTTTTGAGTTGGAGTCTCACTCTGTCGCCCAGACTGGAGTGCAGTGGCCGCTCCCGGCCACCGCAGCCTCGACCTGCTGGGCTCTGGTGATCCTTCCGCCTCAGCCTTCCAAGTAGGGTTAACTGCTTTTTGATGATCGGTGAACTTTTACAATTCTTTCTGTGGTCAGTAAATTTCTTTGTAACACTTGTAAACTTTCATCCTTAGATTTCCTTCCTCAATTTACCCAACTGATATTTGCTTAATTGGGCCTCATATTTCTCCACAAGCTGCATATATACTTGCAATGATTAAAATGAGAAATCTTATATTAGACATATTTTACCACTACATGTGTGTGTGTGTGTGTGTGTGTGTGTGTGTATTTTTTAAGCCTGTTTGTCCAGAGAAAACAAGCTAGAGAAATGGAGAAAAAATAGGTCTCTGAGGCCCTAACAGCTTTCCATTTTATCCTGGGGTCAATCTGTATTCCGGTCTTTAGGAATCTGTGCCTTCATATTTTTTATTTATCCTTAAATAAATAAAACATTTGTTCTTGCTCAGAATATCTTAAGTTGATCATCTTTTACTTGAAACTAATCTTAACTAAACAACTTTGGTAAATTTTTAGGAACAATTTGCTTTTTCTTGGCAACTGCTCATCTTCTCTTATTAAACCTAGAGTCCAGAGGTCAAAGGCAAGAAAAAGTGATTTCCACATTTCACCGACCTTGCATTCCCTAGAAGAACAAGGTTTGAATCACCTCCTAGTTTTAACTTCATACAGGATTGTGGACACTAAAGAATCTCACAGAAGCAGAAATACCTATGAAGACTCTGTCTCTGGGTTTAACATTTGGTGCTGACACCCTCTTGACTGAAGTCATACAACAAACAAAAATCTAGCAAGTAACCTGAGGCATTGGGGTGAGTACCTGAGACATGTGCAAGGAGTTTCTAAAGCTGATTTTATCTGAGATCAACTAAAACTGATTAATGAAAGGGGTACAGACTGTGCTGACTGATTCTCTGTGGTTTTTTTCCCCTGAAAAATTGGGAGGATTCTGGTACAGGATCATATAATGAATCATAGTCAATATTAGACTGTCCATCTGATATTGATGTAATTATTTTTTATTTTAGCTCATTGGTTAATGTTTATTAATCCTTAGCCATCTGTCGCTAGTTTTATCCCAGAGGTTAAAGGCACTGGTCTGGGAGCCCTACTACCTGAATCCTAATCCCTAGAAGCTTTGAATGTTATGTTATATGGAAAAAGGGATCAGTTTCTGAGTTGGTCACTTATTAGTTGGGTGGCCTTGAACAAGAGTTGCTCTCCAGTACAGTTTTCTCTTCTGTAACAACGAAGTCGACTTAACTTCTGGGATGGTTGTGAATACCAAAGGAGTTAACGTATGTGAAGTGCTTGGAATGTGTCAAGTGCTGGAATCTGCCAAGTGCTATCTAAATATAAGCTATTATTACTGTGTGACCATTTCTCCCTCACTTTGTTGCATCTCTATAATTCTTTAAAACTGTCTTGAATCAGAGCTTTCGGATTTAAGTTATACTGCCCAATGTGTGCCATGGCTGCCAGAGGATTCTATCACAGAGACCAACTCTTGGAATGCAAATTAGGATAGGAAAAGTGGAGCCTGGGGAGGAGCTGATTTCCTAAGTTCCTGCCTCAATGTGTAGGCAGAATGCATGGGAGCCTCTCTCTGCTCAGAGAATGACCATAATGTAAGGTAATAAATTATGTTGCTTTAGGTTGCAAGGCTGTTAAGGCCTTTGTCTACTGTCATAGGTTGACTGTATCATCCTCTACCAGCCTAATTTGGTACCCATCTTCAAGCACCAAGGATATTTTGAAGATGAAGATGTCAATTGTATTTTGCCTAAATTTAACTAAACATTATCTGTGGTGACTTCTCCCTCAAATCTCTTACATGAATGTACTCCAGCTGTCCATTTTTATAAATGATCATTACCCTTAGGTCATAACTAATAGGATTTAAGGTAGGCAAGGTCTCAAGCTAGAGTAAATTCTCTCTTCCATGAATTTAGATTCAAGATGCAGACATTCTGCCGAGTCTTGGACTGAGAATGTGTAAATGCTAAAAGTACAAGGTAGCTTTTCATAAAAAAATACACTTAATACTCATATGTAGTAGGTTAAATAATGTCCCTCAAAAACGATCCAAATCTTAATCCCTAGAAACTTTGAGTGTTGTATTAAATGGAAAAGGGAACTTTGCTGGTGGAGTTAAAAATTTTGAGATAGGAAGATTACCCTGGATTATCCAGATGGGCCCTAAGTATAATTGCAAGTGTCCTTATAAGAGGAAGTCAGATGGAGATTTAACTACAGAGGAGAAGAAGGTGATGTGATGATAAGGAAATCAGAAAGATAAAAGGTGATGTGATGCAGAGCCACAAGCCAAGGAGTGAAAGCAGCCTCTGTGATCTGGAAAAGGTAAGGAAATTGATTCACATTTACAGTCTCCAGTTGGAGCTGGCAATGCTGACACCTTGGTTTTAGCCCCATAAGACCCCATAAAACCCATTTTGGACTTCTGACTGCCATAAATATAAGACATTAA
The DNA here is from genome assembly GCA_963574415.1 of Tarsius wallacei. Lineage (NCBI taxonomy): Eukaryota > Metazoa > Chordata > Mammalia > Primates > Tarsiidae > Tarsius > Tarsius wallacei. Next base: position 35,919 of record CAUYQG010206100.1, on the reverse strand, counting down.
ATTGTGTTGCTTTAAGTTTTAGTGACTTATAGTAATTTGCTATAGCAACCATAGGAAAAGAATGAATCAGATACAAAAATCATATTAAAAACTTAGAGTGAAATCACACAACTCAACCTAGCAGCTCCTTATTGATAAAAAACTAGTCCAAGATTTCACTGCTGGTTCCATACTTTAATTTAGTACAGTATCTTAAAGCTCCATAGAGGTCCCTAGAATTAAAAACAATGATGCTGAGGGTTTTTTAAAAGTCCTTTGGAACACTTTGTAGAGGAAGTGGAAAAATACCACAGAGGACACTTTTGAAAGCTGAATTTTTATTTTTAATCACAAAAATGTAGACTTTTGTCTTGGAAGAAGTCTTCTTTAAGTAATAAAGTATTGTTTTTAAAGGATTATCTTGGCACTAATGACTGGCATTGGGTGATTTTAATTCTGAGATTTCTGTCACCGTAAAGGAAAAATATGACATTAAAGGACTGAGCTTTTAATTTTCTGTAAGAATATGGAAGAGGAGAAAGATAAAAATGTTACATACAGGTGGGGTTAGTAATATACAGACACCAGGTAATTGAATGTCTTTTGTGTAGACCACCATTTTTGTGTTTCATATTAAAGTTTTTCCTCTGATTAGAAAGATTTGAAATGGACAATGACCCCAATCAACAATATTTACCAGGGGTGCATTTCCACTGATGCCAGCCACAAGGACAAAACTTAAGTCCCGCATTTTTTGCCATCTGTTGGGTTTTCTCTTCACGTTCTGCCACATGGATATAAAGTGGGATTTTTTGTTGAGAGATATACTTATTTAGGTGATAACTAATTTGCCTCATGTTGCCTCGGCCTCGGTATTTGGGGACAGTGTAAGCCATTCGCAACTCACAGGACTGTTCCATCACAAGCCAAGAGATAGGCTGCCCTTCTGGACCCATCACACCAATTCCTGGAAAATTCTGGAGGCAGCGTTCAATATATTTCAAGCTCCTCTCATTTTTCCCAAAGGCCCACTGTTCATTTATAAGACCTGCATGTGAGGCATCCAATAAAATGCTTGAAAAGTTTCCTTTCCTGCCAAAAAAAAGTGCATTTATTCAGTCAATATTTACTAAAATTTAAAATTACAGAAAATAAATATAATAACATCATCCCTTTCCTTGAGAATCCTACAGCCTAAAGGAGAATATGAATGCATTAAAAACAACTATTGCAATGTTCCCAGATAATTGAGGGTAAAAACACTATGCACTTTATGATACATTTCATAGCAGAGGGTTAGCATGATGTATTTAGGACATATAAAATGTCTAATCAAGTGCCCTAAGGGAAAAGATGAGCACATGTGCCTAAAAGTGTAAGGATATAGATCAGAAAACCCCTCTACATGGCTGATTTTTTTTTTTTTTTGAGTCAGAGTGTCACTCCGTCACCTAGGCTGGAATACAGTGGCACACTCACGTCCATCCCAGCATTGACCTGCTGGGCTTCGGTTATCCTTTCACCTCAGCCTTCCAAGTAGCCAAACTATAAGCGTACACTATCGCACCTGGCCAATTTTTGATTTATTGTGGGGATGAGGTCTCACCAAGTTGCCCTGGCTGGTCTCAAACCCACGGGCTCAGGCAATTCACTTGCCTTGGCCTCCCAAAGTGCTGGGATTGCAGGCTGAGCCACCGAGCCCGGCCGGCTGAAATTTTTTTAAAGACCCATGTATAAAACATGTGAATTTTGAATTCTACTCCACCAAACATTATTCAAGATAATGTTTCATGCAACAGATATTCCAATAATATCATAAGAAGATGAGAGTTATGTTGATCTTACATTTTCATGTGTCCCAAAGTCCATCATCACATACTTCCAGTGAAGTACCAAAAATACAGCTTAATATCGGAAAAAGAATATTAGATTTTTGGTGCTATCCATTGGGATTCTAATCCTGATTCTTTTATTGGACAAGTTATCTGAGACTCGGTTTTCTCATCTGTAAAATCACAGTAACATCCTTTGTAGATATGGGGATGGGGGAAGCAAGACAATCTCCAAGAAGTTTTACTCCTCTATAGGCACAACGTGTTTTGAGAAGCTTGGCAGTTTCAAAGTCACTTCATGTTTGCCAGTGAGCAGGTCACATGGCACTGCATTTTCTACAGCCTTTGTTTCTGTTCCCTTCCGTGCCTGACCTGATCCTGGGCTTGCTTCCTCAAAGATCTCAAACATCCTTTCCTGCCCTTCCACCTGTGGGTAGTCAAACCTAGAATGACAAGATGCCTAGATTCGCATTTGGGCCTAGGGGAAAGAATCACCCTAGGGAAAGTACTTTGTTCCAGATTTCCAGAGTTATAATATTAAACATTATTTAATTTTCATTTATAATTGCTTTTGTGTGCATATGTTCCTCTTGAGTCTCTTAGGAACACAGCTGGGCCCAAGCAGGATTTGAACAGCTTCGACCTTCCTGGCTAAATCAAGTGTATGTGTGAGTGTGTGTTTCTGTGATTTTATTTATTTTTGAATTAGAAACACAATTATAAGGCATAAATAAATTGTTAATAGAAAGTAAGTCTTTCCTCTTTCTCTGTCACCTAGTTATCTTCTCTAGAGGCAACCACTAATGACAATTTTGTGTAACTTTCCAGATGTATTCTGTGTAATTTTGGATGTGTACATGTATTTGTTTACTTACACAAGTGATAACATACTATATACACTGCTCTGTCTGCCTTATTTTTTAAAAATTTGCAATAAATTTTGAAATTATTTCTTAATTGGTTCATATGGAGCTACTTTATTTGTTACGGCTGCATAGTATTCTACTGTTTGAGTGTACCATAACAAATGCATTTATTCCTCTGGATGTTAAGGTTGTTTTATATGTTATGGTATCACATAATTTCATGAAAGTCTCACTATCCAATTTGGTAATACCTTTCATTTAATGTGCATATTTTTGACCCAACAAATTCAGTTCTCAGAATTCATCATTCAGAAATATTTATACAGTTGTAGAATGATCTATTTATGAAGATATTCTTTGTAGAAGTAATAGTATAGCATGTGTGTATGTTGTAAAGAAACAATAAAAACAACTTACACGCAGAGTACTAAAAGCATACATACCTGTGTCAAGAATATGTAAACCTGGCAGAAAGACTGTGGGGAACCCAAGTGGACAGATTTTTATTGTTTACTTTGTATACTTATATACTTTCTGTGGCATGCAGTATTTTTGTAAAAAAATAGTTTTAGTAAGTAGTTTCCAATGCCACCATGATGTCCGTTATCCTCTCAGAAAGACTCTTGCAAAGGTCTACATGAAATAATATGTGCAAAAGCTCATCTAATGAAGGCTCTGCCCATTCTCAGCAAACATTCACTAATATAGCTCCCTTCTTTTACCCAATTACCCATGCAATTGTGTTCACCACCATAATTGAGTCTCAGATTTTATATTCCCAAGTATAGCTTTTAGGGCAACTCAATAATTTGATGAAGAATCTGGGGAAAAATTCAAGGTAAAAGGTAAAATCTCACTTGTTATCATCATCCACTTCATGCATTTTAAATAACTTCAATTCCATCTTGTCATCACTTGAAGTCCTGTGATTCACTGGGAATTCTATCATAAAAAGAACGGTCTTTACGTAATCCACCTGCACTGACTTTGAAGCTGCAATCTTTTTTATTGCTTCATCCAAGCTCTGCTGGCAACCTGGAAAGGGAAAAGAGACAGTGAATGCTTTATCTCTTCTGCATCTGATGCAAATGCATCGTAGGCCTTTGCCCTTTAACTCAGACTAGTTACCTTGGATCTGGAAGGCTTTTTCCCAATTGATAACCTGGGGGCATGCCAGGATTTCCTCTAATTTGTCAGGATCTTTGGTGAAAATGTGGTAAGTGTTGGTATAATGATCCAAGTCATCCTTCATCTCCTGATATAACAAATATCAATCATATTTACATAGCACTATAATTTACAAAATGTTCTTGCATAGGTATAGAGTGCAGAAGGTTTGATTGTTGGATAACCTCTGGTTTTCTAAGAGAGGTTACAATCCCTCGAAGAATAACTCACTGTTGATACACTGAAGATGGTTCCTTTCTGATAGAGCACTGAGGTCAGCTGCCCTTAAGAGGGTGAGTAAGTAGCTGCATTGTCTGGAATGGGAAGTATACCAGGAATAGTGTATGTTAAGAACTCAAAAGAGAGGTTGCCTAAGGTATGGAAAGAAGTATGGGGAAGGGGGATGGCAAGGCTCTGGGTCTTTGATGAGGTAATTCCTGAGCTAATTCTGACCCAGCATTCTGGGGCTGATTCAGTGATTGGCTCTGGGTGTGCATGTGAATAGATAAGAGTTGACACTGGGGTAGAACCATCACACTGATTTCATGCCAGAGATGAGAAGTATCTGGAATAGATAACTCAGTCTGTCTCTACATGTCTGCTTACCCCCTACTGTTGGCACTGCCCCTTGGGAGTCCCTGCATGTGAAGACACTTCTTAATAATTTCTAGCCAGAGGAGTCTAAGCATACCTATGGTCAGAATCCTGATGGAAAAGATTGACCAGATGGGATCCTCATGTTTATTTAGAAGTCCTAGATTATTGGTCATTTGAATCTCAGTTCAAGCCTTATCTCACTGTACTTCCCCTTCTCCCAAGCAGCCCTTCTAAAACCTGCATACATCAGGGAAGTCAAGGTTCTTCTCCCCAGTCCTCAACCTCCATTTCCACAAAGAGAACATTTGAGAGTAACTGATATTCAGTAGCTATTGCTCCTACCTCTTTCTTTGGCCGAGTGATGACCACCTGATAATCTGGCCAAGCATCCACCAGTACCTCCAGGTTGAATGGGTTTTTATTTTTAATGTTGAAAACAGCACCATATACCTATACAAGCAACAGAACACAACAGGAGAGGATGAAGTGTTTCTCTGAGCTAGGGTCTTAGATGTGGCATAGGACATAAAACCAGGAGTTTTAGGAGGTCTTGACAAGATGAGCCAGTGCTTCCAGGATGGCTCATTGGGCTACTCATTGAAAGGCATGCTGCTGCAGGAGGTCCAATAAGGGTCCACAAAAATTCAAGTCAATAGCTGAATCATTAGGAACTGGCCTCCCTGACACTCATTTATTATTAAAAATTCATGTCTTTTTATTCATTTTTTCTTTAATTTAGTAATATACCATTTACCTGACATCTACTACATATCGGATCTGTGTTAACTACGGAAATTCAAAATTAATATTATATGGCTACTGCCTTAAAGTTAAGTTTAGAAGCATAGAGAGATTCAAAGTTCAATTATAATTGAATGCATGTTCTGAGAGATGCATGCATATGGTGGTGTATGACCCCAAGGAGGTAATGCATTACCTATCTAGGAAATGGTGAGAAGACTTATGTAAGAAGTTCATATTTGAACGAGGTATTGATGGATAAGTAAGGTCTTTTCCAGGAAAAATAAAGAGAGAATGAGGGCGAGTATCTCAGGTAGGATAAGAAGCATGACTGAAATACTTAAGGGCGTGGCAGATTATATCATACCTGCTGAACCATGAGGGGCTCAGTGGTGGTAGCATATGGTATATGGCAAGGGAAAGTTGGGAGGTAAAGTAGGAAAGACTGGAACATTTTGTGATAAAAGCTGAGACCCCAATTAAGCCTTGGAGATGGACTGCTACCAGAATTTTTAAAACAAGGGAGTGATAGGATCCTATTTGTGTCAGATGGATGACTCTCATCACCAAGTTGCAAATGGGCTTATAAGACTGGAGACAGGGAGATATTGCAATTACCTACAAGAGAAAAGAAAATCCACTGGAACTGAAGAAAATATGTTTATGAGGTCACAAAAAAGGCAAAGTAGGTGATTGGGAATAGAAATTCAGATTATTCCTGCAGACAAGTTCTGACTTTAGACTTTTCTTTCTGTCTCTTTAAGTAAGATTCTGAGCCCGGAATCTGTCATCCTCATACTTCAGCCCTCTGTCCTCAGGTCTCCTCCCACTCCCTTACCTTCAAGGATTCGGGGTTGCTCTTTTCCAAAGATTCATACAGACTTTGCAGCTTCTGGGGTTCATGAAGCACAAACATCTTGTGTAGCCCTTCAGCCTTTTTCCCTCAGGAAGTTTATCTAAGGAACCAAACACACAAACAAAAATACCTGGAGATATAAGCCAAGTGTCCAGAAAGAGGAGGAAAGAGAGGTCATCTGTGATATCGTACAGTTAGTGGTGAAGGGCTTTAGAAATTATCCAGTCCAAAACTTTCACTATAAGAAACTAAAGCCCAGAATGAGAAACTAAAACCCAGAAATGTAACTAGACCCCAGAGTTCCTAAGACATCTCCCTACAATTCAACTTAAAAAGTACCAAAATATACCCAGTAAAAAAAATTTCCCCATGCCCATTTGATTAAAATCAAAACAAGAATTTGAGGAGTAAATGCTTTTGGCTATCCAGATGCAAACAAAAAATAATGCATCTCTTCAAAGACTGCACCCCAGGGAATTCTCAAGGTTCCCAGGCACTGAAACACTGGCTCAAGGCTAAGCATCAATTCTCTTTGTTCCAGATATAGTCAATTTTTTGAGGAAAAATGTGGTTGCTAACAGAAGTTTTCAAATATAAAAGAAAATGCACAACAATAGGTTTTTTAGAGCACATAAAATTAGATACACAACATATGGTATGCACAAAAGGGAGACGGAAAAAAAGGTTGTGAGTAGCCTGCTGACACCATCTTTCCCACCCCTCTGCCACCCCTCTGCCATATCACAGTCAGCTTCCCTCTATAGCAGGATCTTGGCTTAGCTCCCACCAATGGGTGGCAGTTATTTCCAATTCAGCTCAAGACTCTGAGGGAGTAGAGAACTTCTGGCTTAACCTGATCCAATAGTCACTCTCCTATAATCATTCATTAAAATATGTTGAAGAATATACACAGCTAACAACATCAGAAAGGAAGAGGGACCAGTAAAAAAATGGCCAAGAATGAGTGTGAAAAACAAGAGCAGTATCCTACAAGTCAAAATAGGAGAACTTTTCAAGGAAAGAGTGACCAGGGAAGTCAAAGGCTGCTGAGAAAGCTGAACATCTTATAAGTACAAAAGGATATACACTGACTTTGTTGATTTCTAAAGTATTCTCCAGCTCCTCCCAAGGGGTTTCAGGTAAAAAATTAAATTAACAGATAGAAATTATTTAGAACAAGGATTCCAATTAATCAAAATTCTGAAGATTAAAAAAAAAAAGACTTAGGCTGTTTAAAACATTTCTGCTTACCAGAAGTTTCTTCAGAGACTTGAATACACACCACCTGCTACAGTTGCTCAGTGTAGCAGTGAAAAGGCTTTGGTAGCTGACACTCTATAGACCCATTCACAGTAAATGTGAACTGACTCAGGTTGTCACTGTTTAGCATAAAGCTCCAAAAAGCTGTGGGTTCCTACTGAACAAGCCAGATCTGTCCATTGACATGAAGTCAGAAACTTTGTGGAACAGAGGAAAACTGAACAACTTCTACAATTATAAGAAGTGTTACACAGGGAGCTTTTGATTTATATATTACCATTTGTAGCTGATTGGCTAACCTAAGGCAATATTAATAAGGTTATTTTACATAGGTGGAAGAAAAGATCCACCTGCAATATTATTTAAATGGTGCCATTAGGGCAAACAAAAGAGTTGGAAAACCTGGCCTAGTACCTTCAACCATATGTGTCTTGGAAAAAACCAAGAATGCCTCAGGGAAGTTATTGAAGTTACAAGAACTGGGTTTCATATAACGTGTCCTTTGTCACCTGAAGTGGTGGATGGAGAAGGGAAGTATTGCAAATGCAAGAAGAAAAGGAAGATACTGGACAGAAGTTTAAGAGGGACTAGAATTAGCTTTGGAGAGGAATTGAGATAAAAATATTTTCTCAATGTGTGCTCCTCACGCCAACCACTTCAAAACTAATTGGACTTGCTTGTTAAAAATATAGGAACCCTTTCCCCTGCAGCCTCGGCCCCGGCCGTTTGGTTCGGCTGTGCTCCAAGCACGTGCGGAATGGCCAGCTGTGGCAGATGCAACTCCAGGACGACGTGAAAGTAGGGCTTCCTTCACCCATCTGAAGAAAGGAATAGTGGCAGGTGACAGTTTGTATGTGGAGTTTTCAGATTCCTTCATCTGAATGAGAAACCTGCCTCCATTAGGACCTCAGATGTCTGGCAGCCCTGTATGACACCAAGATAATAAGTAACGATCCTATTGAGGATACCACATTCCATTTATTCATGTCTTCATGGACCCCTCTTTGCTGTGACAGCTTCTTAGACTTGTTTTTAATGATCTGACAGTTTCGAGGAATCCTGTTCAAGTATTTTGTACAAAGTCCCTCAACTGGGGTTGAGTTTCACTCATGGGTTTAGGGACTTTTGGGAGGAAGGCCATTCTCATAATGTATCATAGGAACATGACTATCCATGTGACTTATAACTATTGATGTTAACCTTGATCACTTGGCCAGGTTTCTCCACTGTAGTTACTCCTTTTCCCCCTCCTCCTTCCATATTGTATGCTTTGGAATGAACTCCCTAGGCCCACTCCACAGTTGAATGGAAATTTGTGCTGTCTTGGAAGGTAGAATATCTACATAAGTTATTTGTAATTATTCTGAAAGAAATTTTTCTTCTCACATTTATTAAATTTGTTTATACCAAAAACATAAAAAATAAAAAAATAGGAACCTTTCCAGATCAAATGAATCAGAGTTTCCTAGAGTGTCTGGAAATCTGCATTTCATTAAAGAAAACTATTTAAAAGAACCTGATCTACATTAACATTTTGGAGACATTGAGATTGAGGAAACAGATAATAAAAGTTATCAAATTTTTATGTTGAGCATGGTGGCTCACATCTGTAATCTCAGCTACTTGAGAAGCTTAAGCTGGAGGATCTCTGGAGGACAGGAGTTTGAGAACAGCCTGGGCACCTAACAAAACCTGTCTCTAAAAATATATCTTTTTAAAAAATTAGCCAAGCAAGTGTGCTAGTGCACACCTGTGATCCCAGCTACTTGAGAGGCTGAGGCAGGAAGATAGCTTGAGCCCAGGAGTTTGAGGCTGTAGTGAGTTATGACCATGCCACTGCTCTCCAGCCAAGATCCTCTCTCTAATAGAAAAATAAAATTAAATTAAAAAGTATATATCCCACTTTCCGAAACTATATGGAACAACATCATAAATTTTGAATAATTTATGAAATGAGAAAGGTAAAATTTATTTTTATACAAATAAGGAAGATGGTGTTCATAAAGAATGAATGTCTTTGCCAAGGTCACAAAACTAGCCAGAGACAATGTCTGACTCTGGGGTCAAACATCAGTTCCTTTTAATGACACCACAATTACTCAGAGAGTGAGTCCCTACACTTGGGCATAAACATTTGATACATTTATGTCTTAGAAACCTACTTCCTTCACTCTAGATGACATGTTAAAATTTATCAGTGAGAATATAACTTTATCTAGGTATGTGACTGCTATGTAAGGCATTGAGTCTTATAGTTTTAGTGACTGTTTTTTGAACCAAAAGTGAATCACACAATCTATCAAATAATGTTTATGTATTTATAATTGTATATAATTAATTTCTTAAAGCTATAATAGAATCTATAATACTGAGTGATCTACCACAGAAACAAAAAACTGAGTACCACATGTTCTCACTCATAAGTGGACCTTGACCAATTATCATAATACTATAAGAAAGGGATTGGCAGTAGTGGGAAACTGCCAGGGGAGAGGGGGCACATCTCATCAACAAAGGTACCTGCATAAAGAACATTTGTATACCTAACCCTGAATTGTACCTCACATCTTCAAAATAAAAAAAAAATTAAAAAGGACTCAACCACGAGCAACCACAGTTTTAAAAATAAATATATTTTATAATCTAAAATAATGATAATATAAATTGTATAGAATAATACAATCAACTAATTCATTATCTTTTTAAAAAATGATGACCTATTTCAACTAGTCAATACACTTTTTTTACATACGTGCAAACACACGGTGGCTAGTTAAGAGCACACAATTTTTTATTCTACATTGAGTATTACATAAGTAATTTCTCAAGCCATGAGACATTTTATAATTATAGTTTATAATGGTTAGACAATTGAATTGGCCATCTTAAAGATAACTGTATTACATGGCATTCAGACTCTCCTAAACTACAGATACATAGAAGACATAATTGCAAATGTGTGGTTCCTGGAAGTATCATTCCTTACTTCCATTGAACTATAGAAGTGAGTAAGTGACATGTGGAAAGGGATTCGTCAGCCATGTTAAGAAGTTTCTAAAATTCATCACATGGGTTATGGCAAGCTATTGGAAAGTTGGGACTGGAGAAACGTGGTGAGGAGAAAGAGGATATCTGTTGGAGGGATACACACAAGAGATTATGGCTAGTGTAATAGTCCATTGAGACGGATAGATTTGAGACAATTAAAACAAAGAACTGACAGAATTTGGTGATTGATTGAGAAAGAGGGAGAAGGTTGATTTCTAGGTCTCTGGAATGATTCTCTAGGAGCATCAACAATCTTAATTATCTGAATGGAAATAACATATGAATTGATAACTTATTTTTCTTGAAGTCTTTTTCATATTTTAGTGACTGTAAAACCAAATGGTTATCTATATATTTATGAATGTGCTTCCTTTCACAGGGTTTTCAAAGACTCACTTATTCTAAACTCAGTTCCTTTAACCCTATTTCCACAAGCTCATATGTTTCTCAATAACAAATTCTGCAGTGGAGGTTATTAGATTCTCAACCCCATCTTCATCCTCACCTCATGTTTCATGAGGAAGAATTTGCTATTTATCATGGAAGTTTTTAAAACTCTGCTTTTTGACATTCAATTAGAGAACAATGAGAAAGTAACTAACTGAAATTCAAAGATGTTCCTAAATTGCCTGACTATGGGTTTTGAATAATAATGTCTAACATTTGTTTGAAAAATTAAAAATATGCCCATTCTAACATATTGTTTCATTTGATCCTCACAACAACCTTATTGAACAAGCATTACTATTATCCATATTTTATAGAGAAGTAAGTTTAGATTTTAAAAAAGGTCAAGTAGCTTGCTCAAAATTACACAGGATTAAATTAGCTGAGCCAGACTCAGAGCTATGGAGTATGGATCTACAGACTAAGGCCCCAAAACTTTTGCCAAGGGCTTCCAATTGAAATGTGAAGACAAATGTACAAATATTATTAGTTTGCTTTTAAGTGCCTTTTTGCTATTTGAGACCATATTATCTTCCAGATTCCCTCATGATGTGGAAGCTTTCTTTAGCCTTAATTACCTCTCTACAGGCCCTGTCTCCAAATACAGTCACATTAAGGATTAAGCCTTAAACATATGAACTTTGAAGGAACACGATGTAGTCCATAACAGTTACTCTCTGTCCCAAGCAAGCATTAAAGTCTCTTTCACAACAATGAATTCTTTTTTGCTTAAGTCAGCCAGAGAATTGCCTGTAAACAACAATGCTAATTAATAAATAAAGTGTGTCTATATGATAGCAATACTTTTGGCATTCATTCATTTGTGTTTGGTTGATATATACACGTTATCAAGAATCATCATACTCAAACATAGTTTCAACTCTGCCATTTAGCTACCTGTGTGATTTTAGAGGAAGTAATCTAAATTGCAGTCTCTTTATGTATAAAATGTAAACAATTATATTGACTCCACAAGACTGTTCGCAGGATTTCAGGCTACATGAATATGCATAATTTTAAATAACCTGACAAGTACAGCTGACCCTTAAACAATAAGGATTTCAACTGCACAGGTTCACTTATAAACATTTTTTTTTAGTCAGAATCTCACTCTGACACCCAGGCTGGAATGCAGTGTCAGGTTTACAGCTACTGCAGCCTTCACCTGCTGGGCTCAGGTGATCCTTCTGCCTCAACCTTCGAAGTAGCTAGAACTACAAGTGTGGACCACCACCCCCAGCTAACTTTTTGATTTATTATAGAGACGAGGTCTCGCCAAGTTGCCCAGGCTGATCTCAAACCCTTGGACTCCAGCCTCCACCTCCACCTCACAGAGTGCTGGAATTACAGGTGTGAGCCCACAGTGCCCAGCCTCCATGAATTCTTTTCAATAAATGCAGTTGGCCCTACAGCCGTATTGGCGGGCCCACATCCACAATTTCCTGCCATGAACAAGAGTTTTAAGGCCCCATAGAGGTTCACAGATGGCCGGATAATGGCCATTCTTTGCAGTGTGAAGTATATTAAAAAATAAAGATAGACAAAAATATTGAGAAAGATGATAATAGCTTTAAAATGTGCATATTTTATAAATTCATGCTTTCAACAACAAAAAAAAGTCATGCAATGTAATTGTTTTGCTTGGAAGATCAGCATAGGACTTACAAAGCTCTAATTCAGAATGAATTATTGGCAGTGAGTGATTTATGATGGATGTTTTCTCTCAGTTCTGTCAGAATCCTGGTATATATCACCTCATTGGAAGATAACACCAGAAAATCTCAAGTTTGGGACCTTTTGTGAAAGCAGACCACGCCCAAATGACTCCCCTAGTCCTCTGCTCCATGATCATCCCATGTTAGGGCCCACAGAGCTCCGAAGGATTGAAGGACACTCAAGGTTAGCCAGCTGTGAGGAACACAAAATCAGATGGGAATAAGGTCACCTTGAAAAACAACCTGAATAACACAAAAGTTCAATAGCATGAACTCAGCACCTGTGACTGATAGCAGAACTGAACTGGATCACGAGAGCCCTGGAGCAGTGACATGTGCAAATAAACCATTTCATTATGATTCACAGATTAGGTGCATCAGGGAGGTTGACTTGGAGAAATTCCTGCTGGAGTTCTGCAGAGTGACCGCTCTCTGCCAGATGGCAAATGTTTCTGAAAAAGCAGGCACAGGTGTCTGAGTCCAACCTTATCCATCTGCAATGCCATGAGCCTGGGCTAAGTTACAGAGAGAACCCAGCGCTGATCCTATAGGCTGACACAAAAGAGTCTGCTCTGGAACTGGCAAGTGGTCAAAGGAACTGGCAAGCTCAGCAGCCCTATAGATAAGAGGGAAGTCCACAAGGAAGCTGTTTTCCCAGCCAAGGTCCTAAGGCATACTTTGCCAGAAACATAAGAAGTCTTGAGGCAAATTGGAGCTAATGCTGACACTGAAATCAGACAAGGAAGTACAGATCCTGTGTCACTGTCCTAGCTGAATGACCCTGAATAAATCATATATTAAGCTATGGTTTCTTCTTCTATAAAATGAGCATAACTTGGGCTAATTGAGACGATGAAAGAAGGTGTTGTATGTTAAGATAGCTAACACATAGTAGAGGTTTCATAAAGCCTACATCTTACACATTTCTAGAACAAAATATTAACCATTTCTGATTCCCAGTTTTAATTCTTGAAATGTAATCTAAGAAAATGATTTGAAAGCTTAGGATATTAGTGACAAAGGTATTTAGAAAAATAAAAAGTCAGAAGAATTCTTAAATGCCATAGGGAGGTGGTTAAATATGTTATACCCACTCAAAGTAATGTTGAGCAAAAATTCTTAATGTCAAGAGATATTCATGAAAATACGGTCAAATAAAAAAAGCATATTGTAAAGCAATATGAAGAGTATACCAGTCTCATAAAAACATCATCTATATGATTTTTGTTTCTCATCAAGGTCTCACCTCTAGACCTGTCCCACAACCAACATATTGCCACGTCCCCAGGATTAAGCATGCACAATTAGAGTCCTCCTGGACAGATCCTTCCTTGGTGTACCTCCACTTGCCCCTTATCACAGAGATATCTATCTGTGGAAAATTCTGTCTTTCGCATGGGAAGACAAGACCACCTGAACATTTGTGGAGCTCTGGGCAAAAATGGAAATCCATACAACATACTTTAAATATTCATGCTGCTAACCAAACCGAAAACTATTAAACTGAATATGTTCTATCTTCTATCTTAACAAATACACCTCCATAAATAAGAAATCAATCATAGCAAATAAACATGGAGGAATATACATTAAAATGTCTGCAGTAGCTATAGCCAGAGAGTGGGACTGTAGTTGCTTAGCACATGAGCAGTTTATAAAATGTCTATAATGTAAAGATAAGACCTCTGATGTCAAAACAACTATGTGATGTTCATTTATTGATACTTATCGAGTGTCTGCTTTATATGAATAGCTTTTCTAGGCACTTAGTGTATATCAAAATAGAGGAAACTCCTTGACCTCACAAAGCTCATAGCCTCATGTGGGGAGGCAGACAGTAAAATGAATAACTTAATAACATGTATAGTGTGGTTGAAGATGATGAGTTTTATGGAAAAAGAAAGGAAGCAGAGAATGACAATGGGCACAAGAGCATAATAGAGAATGGGGAGCATTTGCAATTTTTAATAGGATGGTCAAGGGAGGCCTCATTGAGGCAGTGGCTTTTAAATGAAGAATTGAAGAAGGCAAGCATTTTCCATAGTACATAGAGTTTTCTGTAGGGCCAATGAGAAAAGAAAAAAAAAGAGTACAGGCAGAGGGGAAAAAAAGCCAATACAATAGTCATAGGCAATAACAGGCTTGTCCTATTTAAAGACCAGTAAAAGACAGGTGCTGAAACAGAGTGGCCAAAGAGAGCAAAGCAGAAAGGGAAGTCAGAGAGGTGTTTGAAGGCTAAATCATGGAGAACTTAGTGCGCTGTTGTAAAAAATTTGAGTCTCTTTCTCTGAATGTTATTAGGAATCATTGCAGGAGTTGGACAAAGTAATGACACAATCTGGTTTCTGTTCTAAAAGGAACATTCTAGTTTCTGTGTCAAGAAAAGACTAAAAGGAGGAGATAGAGAAACATGAAGGAGTTTGGAAAATGTAAGCAAGAGCTCATGGTGGGTGGTTTCAGAGGTTGAGGTAAGAGTGGTTGGCTTCTGGGGTACACTATATTTTGGAAATAGAATGGCCAAGAACGGCGAAGGATCTAAAAGTTTACTCCACTTGCAAACTAACAAATTCACCCAACACAAATGCTGGCAGAAGTACAAGCCTCCTAGGTCAAAGATAGAATTTTATTAGTCATGGTACAACTGGCAGAATGAATTTTCTATTTATGTCCATCTACTTGCTTCACAACTCCTGCAGAGGATATACAGAAGGGCAGGTGGATGCTGCAAATGCAATAGATTTGGGATGCAGCAGAGGAACCCCAAATTTAGGAAACCTGCATATTTTACAATGAACTGCAAGCAAGCTTGTCTGAACTTTGCTCCACAGACAGACATTATCTTTCTTAAACTAGGTAGTAAGCAAACCGGCATTCTGCTTCAGAACAAAACAATATTTCCAGCTTCCCTTTACAAACATCCTTGAAAAGATAGTAACAAAAGTGTCAGTGCCTCTGTTTCTTAGACATTCAGAAATGTGAAAGACTCATGGAGAATTTTCTCCAAGTCAGAATTAGCAGAATCTCATAATGGATTGGATGTAAAGTGGGAGGAAAAAAGTACTTAAGAATTACTACACAGTTTTTATTTGAACAACTGAAAAGGTGAAGTTGCCATCAACTAAGCTGAGAAAGGCTCCAGGTGAAGCACACTGAGTGGAGGTCATGGATAGGTAGTTCAACTTGTGATATGATGAGTCTGAGGTGGCTATTGGATGGAATTCCAGAGGAGATGTCAAACAGGCCGTCAGATATATGTGTCTTGAGTTTGGAAAAGTGTTTGAGTTGGTGATATATATTTTTTAGTTATGGACATATGGGTAGATTTTAAAGCCATGAGACTGGATGGGATGACAATGGACTAAGTGTGGATAAGAATGAGGATCAAAGATTAGCTCTGAAGTCATCCAACATTAACAAAACCAAAAATAGACAAATGGGACTGTCAAGCTAAAAAGCTTCTGCACAACAAAAGAAATAATCAACAGAGTGAACAGAAAACTTACTGAGTGGGAGAAAATATGTTCAAATTGTGCCTGAGACAAAGGGCTAATATTCAGAATCCACAAGGAACTCAAACAATTTAATGTGAGACAAATAACCCCATCAAAAAGTGGGCAAAGGACATTATGAATAGATACTTCTAAAAAGATGACACACAAGCAGTCAGTAAACATATGAAAAATGTTCAACATCACTAATTATCAGAGAAATGCAAATTAAAACCACAATGAGATATCACCTTACACCAGTCAGAATAGCTATTATTAAAAAGTCAAAGAACAACAGATGTTGGCGTGTTGCAAAGAAAATGGAACACTCATTCTCTGTTGGTGGGATTGTAAATTAGTTAAACCTCTATGGAAAACAGTATGGTGACTTCTCAAAAAACTAAAAATTGAACTACCAGCCGGGCTTGGTGGCTCAGCCTGTAATCCCGCGCTTTGGGAGGCTGAGGTGAGTGGATTGCCTGAGCCCGCGGGTTCGAGACCCGTTTCGGGAACTTGGCGAGACCTCATCTCTACAATAAATTAAAAAATCAGCCAGGCGTGGTAGCGCGTGCCTGTAATTCCGGCTACTCGGAAGGCTAAGGCGGAAGGATCACTGGAGCCCAGCAGGTCAAGGCTGCGGTGGGCGAGAGCGTGCCACTGCCCTCCAGCCTGGGTGACAGAGTGAGACTCCAACTCAAAAATAAATAAATAAATAAAAATAAATTAAAAATAAAAATTGAATTACCGTTTGACCCAGCAATCCCACTACTAGAGATATACCCAAAGGAAAGGAAATAATTATATTTAAAAATACCTGTATTCATATGGTAATTGTAGCACTAGTCACAGAATCATGAAACCAACCTAAATGCATACCAGTGATTGACTGGATAAAGAAAATGTGGTGTATATATATATATATATGCCATGGAATACTACACAGCCATAAAAAAACAAAATCATGTCCTCTGCAGCAACATGAGTGTAACTAGAGATCATCATCCTAAGTGAACTGATTCGGAAAAAGAAAAACGAATACTACATGTTCTCACTTATATGTGGGGGCTAAATGGCCACAAAGATGGAAATAATAGACGCGGGGGACACCAATGGTGGGGGAGGTGGAGAGGGGAGTAGACTTCAGAAATTACCTACTGGGTACAAAGTTTACTATCTGGGGAATGGGCCACCTGAAACCCAATCCCCACCACTACACAATATGTCCATGTAACAAACACATATGTGTATCCCTGAATGTTTAATAAAAATGAGGAAAAATAAGAATCCACAAAGAAGATTTAGCAGAAGTAACAGTGAAGGTAGAGGAAAACCAAGAGAGTGTATTGTCTTGAAAACCAAGTGATCAAGATGTAGAGCAGCTCTCAGAATCTAAGAAAAAGCTTGAACTCCCAAATTTATGAAGGATAGGAATTAGACGGCCCTATATATCTACATACAGAAATTAACAGATTTTTTGGACATTATTATAAGAATCATCAGTTCTATTCTCTCCATATGTGTGTCACAACCCTCAAGATTCAGCTTCCACGATCTGATTAGACTAATGTGGGACTCATGCCCACCAACACTCAGTCAGGGAAGAGTAGAAGACTTTGACAGACAGGTCAATTAAAACACTAGGCAGTGGGGAAAATCATGAAAGAAAATGAGGTATATTAAAAAATGGAGAATGGATGGGGAAGGCAGGCAAAAAAAATAGATGTTCACTGCAGCCTACCTTATGGAGTTGCTCCTTTCCTGCTTAGGTAAGCCAGAACCAGCTTCTGTTACTTGCAAACAAAGGGCACCGATATGCAGGTACCATAATTTCCACTTTTTATGTGTAACTTTACACTATAGACAGGTAACATTTTGGCTAGTAACTGGTTGAGCTGGGAACTGTCCCCAGGCATTCAGACTCCTGAGTCTGTGCTTTTACCTACTATGCTGTGTTTACAATGTGAAGAAGATGGCTGTTCTCTGGGAATGACTCCACTCTAGTGAGTTGTTGACTGCTACTGCATTAGGATTTCGATAATGTCATAGCAGAAAAGTGATTCAGCTGGACAAGATTATAATATTAAAAAGAGAAATAGTATCTTTTCTGTTTTCATAATCTTCATTTTTAACTATAGTTCCAGGGTCTTCCGTAGTTTTTTTTTTCTAATTTGCTTAAAAATAGAAATATGCCAATTGTGCTAAAGAAAAACATGAAATAAGAAATAAATCATTCATATTTTCACCATCCAAAACCAATTTTTATGTTTGTTGATTCCTTTCAAGTCCTTGTCTACATGCATACATATTGGGGTAGGTACCATGTGCAAGTTATTACATATTTTACTTTTTATCCATTTATTAATTATAAGTGTTTTTTAATATAGTCTTTCTAATGACTATTGGCTACACAATACTCATATCTACTAACCACCATTTATACACTTATTCTTTTTCTTCACTGGAATTTAAACTTATTAAGAAAATTGTCTACTCCTTTCATCTCCATTGGAAACACTAGTGCCTTAGGTAGCTGTTTTATTTTGCAAACTAATTTATATCTTTAGGACATGCTCAAGTCAATAAATGTTATTTGGTTTAACTATATACAATTGGAACCACCAATTGTATTTATTGTTCTAAATTATTTCTGATTGTTTTGGGGTTTTATTGAAAAAGTTATCACCTGATATTTTGATGAGGGTTCAAGTATTCTTTCAATACATTCTCCTAACTCACAATATAATAAGAATAGGATTTAGTTGGCCAACAAGAGTCAGCCAGAGTGTGTTTCTCCTACAGTGTAAACCAAGATAGAGAAAATTTCCTCAGTACCTAGAGAGGACTGGGACTCAATGCAACCTATGACTCATCAAAGAAGTGACAATAGTCACATAATGTAGAGGAAAAAAAATCAGTTGATCTGTGTTGGAACTGGCCAGACTCTCTCCTGGATCATGGCACAGATCTTGGGCAGACTTTGGACACAGGGGGAAGGTGACTGAGGGAGAGTACAAGAATTCTATGCCTGCCACAGACTTGGAGTGCCCCTTGAGTTTTGCAAGACCCCAGTTCCTCACGGGAAACTGCCTTAACCACAGCTGTGCTCTGCCAAAATCCACATGGAGTGGTGCAGGAAAAAAAAGCCCTGAGCAGCTCCAGCTGCCATGTTCCAGGAAGTCAATCCTTGCTTTCTTGATGACCTGGATAGGAATGGGCCTCAAGGGCAAACTCCTTGGGGGCAGACAGTTTCTGGTTGGGGTAGGCTGCCATGAGAACACCTGAAGCCAACTGCACTTTGACATTCAGAATGCAGAGCCTAAAGCGAAAGCAAGGGAGCTGAGTGGGACTCATTGCCCAAGTAACCTTTCACTCTCAAGTAAACTTTTGTGCAGCCTCCACACAACAACCTTACCCTATCAGTCAGGACTCCCACCCAATCCCCACTGGAGTAACCAAGACTGCACACAAGTGAGGAGCTTGAGCTCCTCCCCACTCCTGCACCTCCAACCAAGGCTCAAAACAGAGATCTTGGGTAATCCCCACATAGGTTGGCTGGGCATTTCCTTGGAGCAACACATGCAAAGCAGAAAGCCCACAGCCACCATCACAGCTGGCTTTCTCCCACAAGCACCATCTCCTGGCTGGAGGTCAACAGCTGATATAATACCTCAGCTTTGAGGAAGGTCTGATCCCAGATCCCAACTAGTACTACTATCCAATCCACCCTGGTCACTCAGGACACCTTAAGCCTGTGCAGGTACCCAGTACAGACTCGCCATAGTTGGCAATTGCGAAACTTACTATACCAAGGGTATATATAACCAAGGGAACATTACAGTGCATCAGTCCACTGCTAACCTCAAATAAGAAGAAACAATCTACCCAAATAGAAATAGCCAGAAAAATAATTCTGACAATATGAAAAAACAGAGCTATTCAACATCCTCAAAAGAACACACTAAGTCTTCAACAATAGATCCTAACCAAAATAACATCTTTGAAATTTCAGAGATAGAATTCAAAAGGTTGATTATAAAATTGCTCAATGAGATTCAAGAGAAAGTTGAACATCCATATAAAGAAATAAAATTAAAAAAAAAACTATTCATGGCATGAATGAAAAATTCTCCCAAGAGATAGCACCTTTAAAAAATATAATAAATAAATAACAAACAAACAAGATTAAATTCTGGAAATGAAAGAATCATTTAGGGAAGTACAACATTTGATGGAAAGTTTCAACAGCAGACTAGAACAAGTAGAAGAAAGGATCTCAGAGTTATAAGACAAGGCTTTTGAATTAACACAGACAACAAGAAAAAATTTAAAAAACCAAGAAAGCAGAACAAAGTCTCCAAGAAATGTGAGATTATGCAAAACATACAAACCTAAGTATCATAGGTATTCCTGAGGAAGAAAATAAAGTGACAGGTTTGGAAAAGCAATTTGGGGCAATAATGAAGGAAAACTTCTCTGGTCTTGTCAGAGATTTAAACATTCAGACACAAGAAACTCAAAGAACCCCCAGAAGATTCATTGCAAAAAAGTCATCTCAAAGACGTGTAATAATCAGATTATGCAAAGTTAATGTGAAAGAAAGAAACTTAAGAGCACTTAAACAAAAGCGTCAAATAAATTTTAAAGTTAAGTCTATCAGACTAACAGCAGAATTCTCAGAAGAAAACCTACAGTTCAGAAGGGATTGGGACCTTATTTTCAATCTCCTCAAACATACTAAAATTCAGCCAAGAATCTTGAATCCTGAAAAATGAAGTTGTATAAGTGAAGGAGAAATGAAGTCTTTCTCAGACAAGCAGTGAGGGAATTTGTCATACTAGACCAGCTCTACAAGAACCATTCAAAGGAATTCTAAATGCTGTAACAAAAGGTCAAAATACGCCAGTAGATAACCACTGGAAATCACAAAGCTCACAGGGCTCATAGAACACTAACACAATAGAGGAAACAAATACATACATAAATACATAAATAAATGCATAAATAAAACAGCAAGCAACCAGATAACAACCAGTATGATAAATGAAATAGTACCTTACATACCATTGTTAACCCTGAATGTAAATGAGCTCAATGCTCCACTAAAAAAATATAGAATAGCAGAATGTAGTAAAAAACACAATCCAAATATCTGCTGCCTTCAAGAGACCCACTTAACACACAAAGACTCCTATAGATTCAAGGTAAAGGGGTGAGAAAATATTCCATACAAATGGAAATCAAAGATGAGCAGAAGTAACCATCCTCATATCAGATAAGACTGACTTTAAATTAACAATGGCAGCCGGGCTCGGTGGCTCAGCCTGTAATCCCGCGCCTTGGGAGGCTGAGGTGAGTGGATTGCCTGAGCCCGCGGGTTCAAGACCCGCCTGGGCAGGCAAAACCTCATCTCTACAATAAATCAAAAAAATTAGCCAGGCGTGGTAGCGCGCACCTGTAATTCTGGCTACTTGGAAGGCTGAGGCAGAAGGATCGCCGGAGCCCAGCAGGTCGAGGCTGCGGTGGCCGGGAGCGGCCACTGCACTCCAGTCTGGGCGATCGAGTGGGACTCCAACTCAAAAAATAAAATAAAATAAAATAAATAAAAAAATTAATTAATTAATTAACAATGGCAAAAAATTATATGAAATGAAAGTCTGACATATGCTACAACCTGAGTGAATCTTGAAAACATCATGTTAAGTGAAATAAGCCAGACAAAAAAGGACAAATATTGTAAGACTCCACCTATATAAAGTACCTAGAATAGGCACATTCCTAGAGACAGAAAATAAAACAGAGGTAACCAGGGACTAGGGGGAGGAGGAAGGGGTAAATGTTTAATAGTACAGTTTCTGTTTGAGATGACAAAGAAGTTCTGGAAATGATAGTAGTGAGAATTGCACAACATTGTGAATATACTTAATGCCACTGAATTGTACACTTAAAATGGTTAAAAAGGTAGATTTTATGTTATGTATACTTTACCATAATTTTAAAAGAGTGGGGGAAAGTGTCTACCCATGTTCTTAAGCAGTTTTCTGATTTAGAAAGGGAAATTGGATGATAAGGGTGGAAAAATCTTTTATTTGGATGCATGTCAGACGTGGAGGCCCATGTAAGGTGATAAAAGCGATATTATAATATGAGGAGGAGGAGGCCTGATCGAAGGATATGGCAGAGGGATGGAGGAGGGAATGAATGAGACATGTTCTGGGGAAAGATGTAGCAGCTAACTGGTGTGGGAGGAGCAAATATGTATTCTTCTCATGTGTCAGTCCAGGCTACAAAGTTCTCAGGGCAACTGGAACACAAGTTCTTTGGAGGGTTTGATAAAGCATGGTAGATCTTGAATTAAAACTTTTAAAAACTTGACCAAACATTCAAAGGAGAAAGCAACAATGAGACACATGAGTATAGGCAATTTTAGATAAATCAATAAAGAAACAGAGAGCAAGAAAATCACTTGGAGTTGGAAAAAATAAAATAAAAGGCCAGCTTTTTCTGACTGCTACAGGAATGGCATAAGAAAGCAGGGGTTAGACTCCTGTCAGAGAAACAGTTCTATTTGCTAAAAGATTCTTAAGCATTCAAACATTCTGAAATTCTGAACTCATGCAACAGGATGCCTTTGTTTAAAGATTGCCTCATCAAGCTACAGAGCAGAGTGTAAATTTTCCAGGACCTTGACCCCTGGGAAGACAAAATATGTTTTACTGTGCCTATTCATTAATACATATTTGTTAACTATCTCACCTCCATAGATTAAAAAATTGCAAGCAATATTATTAACTAATTTCGTAATGACTGTTTTACATATCCAATCCATGGGTTCTTTCTCTCATATTAATTAACTTCATAAGTTCTTCATGTCTTCAGTTATTTTTTTTACATTTGTTCATGAAAAGATGCCAAACTCTGTAAAATATTTTAAGATAATTTATTCTGTCCAACATGAGTTACCAGGCCTGAGACACCTGTCCCCAGGAGGGCCTAGGAACATGTGCCTGAAGAGGTCAGACTGCAGTCTGGTTATATATATTTTAGGGAGGCAGAAGCTGCAAAAACTAAAAATCAATACATGTGAGACTGTCATTGGTTCAGCCTGGCAAGGAGGGACATTTCCAAGCAGAAGCTTGCAGGTTATAGGTGGATTTAAGAATTTCTTCATAATTGGACCCTGAACAATTACCATAATACTTTAAGAAAGGGATTGGCAGTAGTGGGATACACTGGGGTGGGTGTGGTGGGTGGGACACAACATCAATAAGGGTACCTGATCTCAAACCAGGCCAAGTGGGGACCATAGAGAGGCCCAAACTTTACCTGTATGATGACCACTTGTATATCTAATCCTGAATAGTACCCCACATCTTTAAAATAAAAAAAAGAATTTATTGACTGGCAATTTATAGTTCCTATCTAAGAAATTTTGGAAGTCAGAAGAGGAAAAGGTGCCCAAAGTCTCGGAGTTCCCAGAAGACGGCTTTGTAGGATCATAAAACATTTCAATTTCCTTCTGTATCTGTTGTGTGATATTATATCAGAGTCAGGTTAGAAAACAAACTTCAGTATACAGGATAATAAAACTTCCTCTGGTGAGTCTATGTGAGGCATGACTCCCCAAGTTTCTTACAAATTTGTATAAGAGAATAAAAAAGGTCAGAGTTTAGTCCTCAGACCCCTCTTTTTTTCCAAAAATCATTCCTTGGAATACACATGTAGGTCAATAAGTAGCAGGAGGTCCCACATGGCTAGGAAGGCTCATTCCTAGGGTTGTCTGTTTTGTTTGCCTGGCAAGGTCTCATGGTGCTAGGAGCACACTCTGAGAATTGTCTATTTGGGGACAATAGTTTCAACATTAGTGGTGATAAATTATGGGAGAAGGACATGATCAGGCCTGATTCTATAGCCAGGATTATGTCCTAGGCCTGGCCACTAATGGTTGGCTCAGAATAAACCATCTTAAAAATATTTTACAGTTTAGCATCTTTTCATCAACAAGTTATTGGATATACTTGCTAAATGTATAGATGACATGTTGGTCGATACAAAGTCAATTTAAAAACTAACATATGTTAAATACTGTGCTTACTTTATGCCAGGTAACATGGCAAGTATCTTGCATGCATTACATTGTATAATCCCATAACTCTGAAGAGCATACATTCTAATTTTTAGTTTCCTGGTGAGAAAAAATTGTGAGGTCCTGATTGGTTAAGCACCCTGACAAAGAAGTAGGAGGCAGAGCTAAAATTGGAACCCAGTCTGAATTTTGAACCGCTATCAGTTATGCCTACGGTCTTCTCCAAGTTATTGTTAAATTTGTGGCACATTTCTGAGAAGAACTGACCTTTATAAATATGTATCAAAAATTGTCTTTGTCTTTCGATTTTTGTAATGAAACTGGGGCAATTTTTAAATTGGTCATAGGCCTAAAATATTTACTAGTTAGCCCTAGGGAGCTAAAAAGTCGTTGCCAATCCCTCCTCTAAGTTTTCCGTTCACAACTGGCCTGGGAGGGCTGATAGTCTCTATTATAAATGAAAAAACGCTTCTCGGGCATCTAATGACTAAGGTACAGGAAAAAGGTTATGATGGTGGTGATAGAAGGTCCTACTACATGCATTTGGGAACCTTGCAGAGCACTTAATGTTCTCTTTTAACTCATTCCACCAGAAGGAAGAGCATGGATTTTGGAGTCATCCGTATATGGTTCAAAATCGGCCTCTGCCACTCATTTCTGGAAGAACATGACGAAGTTACTTAGTCTCTCTGAACTTTGGCGTGCTCAGAATGAAGATGATACTAACAGTACCTTCCTCACGAGTATTACTTTCATAGAGTGCAGTTTAAACTCATTTGGTCCTTTAACGTTCTCCTTGTACATTTTATTTTTTTCAGAGTTTCTCCTCAAGGGCTCAAGAACTGAAGCACCTCCACAAAATGCTTCTACTGAATAATTCCCAGAAGTTGCTGACCCTATACAAATCCTTAGCCAGGAGCATCCCTGAGTCCCTGAAGGTGAAGGAACAGTAGGAGGCCAGGGTGTCGAAGTAGAGGTGCTGAGATGAGAAAATAGCAGGCTCATCATTCTGGTCCTTCCTCCCTGACTTTCTGCAGAGGGGGTCGAAGCTGCAAGCGAGGATGGGGTTGGGGATGGAGAAGGCACAATAGCTGCTGCTTCTCCTTAGAAGGAGGAATCTGACTCCATTCTGCAGGTTTTGCAGTTTATTTGGAGAAGCAATGGAGAAAAACGGGCAAGGGCATAGGTTTTGGAGCCAGAGTGAATGGGCATGCATTCCAAGTCTGTCATTTTCTAGTTGAGTGGGCTTTGGACATGTTTCTTCACCTTTCTGTGACTTATCTTTGGTCTTTTCATCTGTGAAATGAGAATAAGATTAGTCTCTACCTCTTAAAGTTGTTGTGAGAACTAAATAAATCCATATGACGTAAGTACTAAGAATATCACAGGTGCCCAGTGAGTGCATGATAGCTTTTTGTTCTCACAAGGACACCTGCGTATTCTTCCGCCTGCTTTCTTGGTGGCTTTACTTCCATGGTGGCTTTACTTCCACGGATAGGGTCTGGAGACAATGGTCATCTTACCTTCACTGACTTGGCCTCAGCGCCCTCTCTTGGCCTCCATTTCCTTCTACTGCATCACATTCAGGTCCTCATCTCTGAGGATTCCAACTTCCCCTAGTCCTTTCTGCTCCTCATTCAGGTGTATGGATCTGTATATTACATCAATCACAGAAACCCCTTCAACATGGAGGTGCTGGTGGACTCCTGGCCCAAATATCGAACTGTTATTATCCGGCCTCAGAAACAGGTAGGCAAACAGACAGGAAGAGAGGAAGCCAGGCAGCTCCAAAGAGCCCGAGGAACTGACTGGTTCAGACTCACCAGGGCTGCTTGCAGGGTGAAAGAAAATGTGGGGTACTTTAAAGACATTCATTCCTGGTACTTCGGAGGAGCTCCACATCCCCAACTTTCCATTCAGAACAAAGAATTCATCTGGGCAAAGGCAGGATGGGAGGAGGAGGAGGGGGAGGAGGACTAGGCTGACAGATTAAGGGCTCACTGAAATGGTACATGTCAGCAGCAGGGGCTGAAAGGAAGCCAATTTAGAGGGAAAAGTGGGTGACTGGGACATCAGAATGGGTACTTAGAAATAAAATCCAGAGCAAAGTCTAGTAGCAAAAGTGGCTTCTCAGGAACCAGAGAAGGGACTCATAATTACTGTGTATCAACTATGTGAAAGCACTTCCCCTGTGTAACACGGTAGACCCAAATCTGAGAGGGCTTGCGTGTAAGGTTCTTTATACATTCCAAAAAAATCACCCAGAGGTCCAGCAGGAAAAAACATTGGTTTATTAGAACTTGCAGTAGGCACTGATGGCAGTTGGTCCATGAAGAAAGAATCCATACCTCAGGAAAGTAGAGCAAACAGTTTTATATTCAAGCAAGTTCATTATTCATCTTGCTACATGGTGGTTACAATCACAGTGAGTACTGTGCCACCTACACTGTTCTCAGCTCTGCTTAATTGCCTGCACTTTGTGACTGGGAATATGCATATTCCGCAGAGGCCACTCTTGGCCAGAGGCTGCTCCCTGAGAAAGGGGGCAGTAAGAAGCCAGGTATAGGGGGTCAAGGACCTATGTCTGAACAATTAGCTTACATTCTATTAGTGAACGTCATAATAAGAACAACCTCATGAAGTGAGCATTAATATCTCCAATTTAGAGAGTAAAAATTTTGTGTTTTCCTTGGATAAGTCATATGATTTTCCACTGAAATCATCCTTAGATATTTTATGCTATTTGTTAATACTGTTGAATTCTTTTTTCTCTTCTATTTCTGATAATTATTCTTTTGCTATTGATTTTTAATTTGTGTCTTTACTTTCCAACTATGCCATACTGTTCTTTAAAATACTGTCTATAGCCGGGCTTGGTGGCTCAGCCTGTAATCCCGCGCTTTGGGAGGCTGAGGTGAGTGGATTGCCTGAGCCCGCGGGTTCAAGACCCACCTGGGCAACTTGGCGAGACCTTATCTCTACAATAAATCAAAAATTAGCCGGGCGTGGTTGCGCGTGCCTGTAGTTCCAGCTACTTGGAAGGCTGAGGCAGAAGGATCGCCGGAGCCTAGCAGCTCGAGGCTGCAGTGGCTGGGAGCGGCCACTGCACTCCAGTGTGGGCTACAGAGTAAGAGTCCAACTCAAAAAAAAAATCCTGTCTATGTGAGGTTTTCATTTGTTTGCTTGTTTGTTTTTGGTCAAAGACTCTTGGATTTTTCTAAATACATAATACCGTAATCTACGAACAAAGATAATTTGCTGCTTCTTTGCCAATACCTGTAGTGGTTTTCACTTTTTTTGCTTCACTATATTCTGTGGAACCTAAGGAAACAATACCAACTACAACAATAATAGTCCTGTCCTTGTTACCTTAAAAATCATTCCTGATTTTAATGAAATGGCTATAACAACTTACATTTGAAATTATGTTTTATTCTGTCTTTAGATGTTTAGAGTATTTTTCTACTATTCCCACAACTCATGAATATTTTCCTCCTTTAACTTTCTACACTAAAAGATCTTCTGATCTAAGCCATTCTTGACTTTTTTTTTTAATTGATTTTTATTTATTTTAAAGATGTGGAGTACAATTTGGGATTAGGTAGATAAGTGGTCATTATAACAGGTAAACTTTGGGTCTCCCTTTGGTTCTCACTTTGCCTGGTTTGTAGTCAGGTACCCTTATTAATATTATGTGCGCCCCATCCCCAGCAGTTTCCTGCAACTGCCAATTTCTTTCTTATAGTATTGTTACAAATGTTCAGGGTCTGCTTATGAGTGAGAATATGTGGTATTCACTTTTTTGTTTCTGTGATAGACCACTGAGTAGTACAAACTCTAAATTCATCCAAGTTGCTGCGAAGTCCATAATTTTAATCCTTCATTATGCCTGCGTAGTATTTCATCATGTATATGTACCACATTTTAAAAAATCCAGTCCACTATTGATGGGCAGCATGGTTGGATCCATGTTTTTTCTATTGTGAATAATGAGGCAATAAACAGGCATGTGTATGTATCTTTTTTATAAAATTGGCTGGGCTCGGTGGCTCAGCCTGTAATCCCAGCACTTTGGGAGGCCAAGGCAAATGAATTGCCTGAGCCCACGGATTCGAGACCAGCCCGGGCAACTTGGTAAGACCTCGTCTCTACAATAAATAAAAAATTAGCTGGGCATGGTAGTGCGTGCCTGTAGTTACGGCTCCTTGCAAGGCTGAGGTGGAAGGATTGCCGGAGCCCAGCAGTCAATGCTGGAGTGGCCATGATGAGTGTACCACTGCACTCCAGTCTGTGCAACAGAGTGAGACTCCAACTAAAAAGAAAATGATCTGAAATCCTCTGGGTATATTCCCAGAGGGGGATTGCTGGATCCTATGGAAGGTCAATTTTTAGATCTTTGAGGAATCCCCAAACTGTTTTCCACAGAGGTTGTACCAATTTACACTCCCACCAACAGTGTAGAAGCTTTCCTTTTTCCCTGCACCCTCTCCAGCATCTGCTGCTTTTTGAGTTATTGATGATGGCCATCCTGACTGGAGTTAGGTGATATCTCAGTATAGTTTTCCTTTGGTGATTAGTGAGGCTGAACATTCTTTCATGTATATGTTAGCTGCTCATGTATCTTCTTTTGAGAAATGTCTATCCATATCTCTATGCCTAGGTGTTCAGGGATTTGCAATCAAGAAGTGGCTGTTTGTTTTATTTACTTTGGCATGTTTGAGCTGTTTAAGGGCTGTTTGTTTTATTTACTTTGGCATGTTTGAGCTCCTTGTAGATCCTGGATGTTAGATTAGACCTTTGTCAGATTTACAGTTGGCAAATACTTTTTCCCCTTCTGTGGGCTGTCTCCCCGCTCTCTTCATAGTTGCTTTTGCTTTGCAAAAGCTGTTCAGGCTGATGAGGTCCCACTTGTCTATCTTATTTCTTATGGCATGGGCTTCTGTGATTCTGATCAGGAATTGGTTGTCTATTCCAATTTCCATAAGGGTATCTCCTGTGTTTTCTAGGATTCTTATGATTTGGGGTTTTATGTTTAGGTCTTTGATCCATTTAGAGTTGATTTTTGTATATGGTGATAGTTGGGGGTCCTGTTTCAATCTTCTGCATGCGATCAGTCAGTTTCCCCAGCAACATTTACTGAATAGGTTCTCCTCTTCCCAGTGGTTGTTGGTGGGGACTTTATTAAAGATTAGTTCGTTGAAAAATTGAGGTTTTGCTTCTGGAATCTCTATGCTGCTCCATTGGTCTATATGTCTGTTCTTCTCAATTCCTGGCTGTTTTGATTATTGTAGCCTTATAGTAAAGTTTAAAATCTGGAAGTGTGATTTATCCTGCTTTGTTTCTTTTGCTAAGGATTGTTTTGACTATTCATGGTCTTTTATGTTTCCATATGAATTTCTGTGTTGTCATTTCAAGGTCTGAGAAAAATGATGTTGGTAATTTAATGGGTATTGCGTTGAATCTGTAGATTGCCTTTGGTGGGATGGACATTTTGACAATGTTGATTCTTCCTATCCATGAGCATGGAATATTTTTCCATTTGTTTTTGTCTCCTTTGAGCAGTATTTTGTAGTTTTCATTGTAAAGTCTTTCACCTCTCTGTTTAGGAAGATGCCAAGATGCTTCTTTCTTTCTTTCTTTTTTGTGGCTATTGTGAATCAGACTGTGCCTTTTATTTGTTTCTCTGCCTGCTTTTTGTTGTTATATAAGGATGCGACTGTCTTTTGCACATTTATTTTGTATCCTGAGACTATGCCAAAATCCTTTATCAGCACAAGGAGGTTTTCACAGATTCTCTTTGATTTTCAAGGTACAGGATCATATCATAAGCTATGAGGGATAACTAACTTCTTCTTCTCCTATTTAGATATCCCTGATTTCCTTGTCTTGTCTGATTGCTCTAACTAGGACTTCCAACACTATGTTGAATAGGAGGGGTGAGAGTCTGAAGCCTTGTCTTGTTCCAGTTTTCAGGGCAAATACTTCCAATTTCTGTCTGTTTTGTAATATGTTGGCTGTGGGTTTACTGTAGATAGTTCTTACTATTTGGAGGTATGTTCCCTCTATGCCTAGGTGTTCAGAGATTTGCAATCAAGAAGTGGTGCCAGATGTTAACAAAAGCTTTTTCTGCATCTAATGATATAATCATGTGGTTCTTATTTTTATGTCTGTTGATGTATTTAATTACATTTATGGTCTTGCAAATGTTGGAACAGCCTTTCATCCTGAGGATGAAGCCTACTTGGCCATGGTGGATGACTTTTCAGATGTGTTGTTGGATCTGTATTGTTTGAATCCTGTTGAGAATTTTTGCATCTATGTTCATCAGTGATATTGCTCTGTAGTTCTCTCTGTTGGATCTTTACCTGGTTTGGGTATCAATGTGTTGTTAGCTTCATAAAATGATTTGGGGAGAATTTCATCTTTTTCAATTGCCTGGAATACTTTCAATAGGATTGATATCAGCTCCTCCTTATATGTTTTGTAGAATTCTGCTGGAAAGTCATCTGGTCCAGGCCTTTTTTTGAAGGTAATTTTTAAAAATTTTTTAATTTTTTATGATGGAGTCAACTTCCTGGGTTGTTATTGTTCTATTTAGGGTCTGAATTTCTTCTTGTTTCAACTTTGGGAGGTTGTGTGATGTCAGAAAGTACCCACTTCATTTAGGTTTTCGAGTTTGTTTCCACAGAGGTGTGCATAGTAATCTCAGGTAATCTTTTGTATTTCTTCAGGGTCAGTTGTGACTTGGATTTTTTGCATTTCTGACTGTGCTTATTTGGGCTTTTTCTGTTTTTTTCTTGGTCAATCTGGCTAGGGGGTCCATCGATTTTGTTTATCCTTTCAAAGAACTAGCTTTTCGTTTCATTGATTTTTTTCTATGATATTTTTGTCTTCTATGTCCTGTGTTTGGGCTTTTACTTTGTTGATCTGAATTCTTTTGCTGAAGTTAGGGTTTTGGTGGTCTTGCCTTTCCAGCTCCCTTAGGTTATCTGTTAGGCTGTTAACTTGTTCTCTTTTTATTTTCTTGATGTGTGTTCATAGAGATATAAATTCCCCTCTTAGTACTGATTTCATGGCATCCCAGAGTTTTGGTAAGATGTGTCTTTATTTTCATTTGTTTCCAGGAATATTTTAACTTCTGCTTTGATTTCTGTGATGACCAAGAGTTGTTCAGCATCATGCTGTTTAGTGTCCATGTCTTTGTGGGTTGGGGGAATTTTGTTGGTGTTGCTAATTATTTTGATTCCACTGTGGTCTGAGGTGGTGCAGGGCAGTATTTTGATCTTATGAAATTTTTTTAACTTGTTTTATGGCCAAGGATGTGATCAATCTTGGAGCATGTTCCATGTGGTAATGAGTAGAATGTATATTCCATGGTTGTTGGGTGGTGTGTTCTGTAGGTGTCTATTAAGTCCATTTGATCAAGCGTGAAGTTTAGGTTCCAGATCTCCTTGTTGATCTTTTTGCCTCAAAGATCTATCTAGGGTTGTTAGTGGGGTATTTAAGGCCCCAGCTATGATAGCATTAGTCAATATTTTGTTTTAGATTACTTAGTAACTGCTTTATAAAAGCTGGTGCTCTTGTGTTGGGAGCATATGTTTAGGATGGAGTGAACCTTTTATCATTATACCGTGTCCTTCCATATCTTTTTAAAATTTGGATAGCTTACAGGTTGTTTCGTTTGATATTAAGGTTGTGACTCCTGCTTTCTTTTGTTTTCCATCCTCCAACTTTGAGCCTATGAGTGTCCATTCTGGTGAGATGTGTCTCCTGAAGATCAATATTGTTGGTCATTCTTGACTTTCTAGTATAAACTCAAAATGTTCACATTCCTTTTCTATATTACTGAATATTTTATTCAGAGTTTTTGCATCTGCATTCATAAATTCTTATTTTTCCATAAGTAAATTTTATCAGTAAATTTCTTTTTGCTATTTACTTGCCAGATTTGGGGTTGGTGTCTTTCCATCTGTTACCATGGTCTTATATTAAAAGTATGTGTTTATTTTTGGTTTATGTGCTATTTAAATGTAAAATACTCTGAGTTGGCAGCTTTTTAAATGGCAGACATTTAATTTTATTCCCAATGTTTTCTATTACTGTTGAGGTTTTCTGTTTCATTGAAGGTCAATTTTGATAGTTGATTCTTGAAGGACATCATCCATTTGTCTTATCAGTAAATATATTGCTTTGTTGCCTTGGAGTAGCATATATTCTTCTTTTCTTCCTTTCTCTGTTTCTTCTCTCATTTCTAGTTCTCTATGATTTTTGTTTTCTTTTTTCTCTTTATCTGATTTGTCCTTAAAAGCCTTAACAGAAGTTTATCTCTTCGTTGCCATCTAAAAATAAATTTTTGGCTTTATATACCTGTTACACTATGTCTTGTTCTCAATTTCATTATTTTCAGCTTACAGTTTTATTAATTATTCTCTTGGTTTTCCTCTGGTTCATTTTTACATTCTTTTTACAATTCCTTAAAGATTTACTTTGTCTAATTTCAGTTGTTCTTTTAAAATCAAATCTCTTAAAATACCTACTATTTAAAATTCATTGAAGTTTTGATTTTGGCCACATTTGAAAACCTGCATTTATAAAAGCACCCTCAAATTCTTGAAGGTTTACTTAAAATGAGTTATACTATTTTATGTTTCACTCTTTAACAATATAGTTTCCAGCATAATACATTAATTACTAAAACCATTCCCCTCAGAAACAGATACTCATCTTTCCATGAAGTTTGTGGCTTGCCAGAATGGGATCTCAAGTCTCTTTATTCCAACCCCAAGAGTATAATACCACATAAACTGCCCAGAGTACTACTCAAAATTCCAATTACTTGATTCTATTTTGTAGGCTTCTGGCTTTGAAGAAGGTATTACAGTAAGTCCCCTATATATGAACCTTCAAGTTGCGAACTTTCAAAACTGCAAACATATATTTACATGTCCAATCATGTAAGGTACTATACTGTAAGATCGAGGTACTATACTGTAAGATTAAAAATGTTTTCTTAATTTTTATGTTTGCCTGTTTTGTATGTGTTATTTGTGAGAAAGCTATTATAAACCTATTACAGAACAGTACTATATTGCCAGTTGTGTTAGTTGTGTATCTAGACTCTCAGAATGGAATTTGTTTGCATGTATGGGTCTTACTGTATTATTCTAATAGGCTGATATCCCATATGCTTGGGAAAAGGCAATGTCTCATTAACATTCGTATCCACTAAGGTATCCACTAATGTCTCAGTCAATTTTGTCATCTGAAAAGAAATCACGGCTAGATTTATCCTAAGCCAAGTTTGAGCATGTAAGTCCGGGAACACAGACCCAGTATAGACTGAGAATGTATCCTGAAGTAGGTTACGTGAGGACAGGAGATACATATTTTCTAACAGACACAGAAGGTGGGAGAAGGAGGTTTGAAGCCATAGTTACATTCTTGTGATTCCGATTGGTGCTCAATGATGCTGTCCACAAGATAAGATAAATATGCAGTTAAATAGGTAGGGAGAAAAGTTAGATGTCTTAAGGTCTGGTAGGGGGTAATTAATTTCATCCTGTCTTTGTACTACATCTTATAAGTAAGTTTAAAGCCAGTACCTGTCAGTGAAGTACTCAACAAACTCCAGTTACACAGGCAAGAGGTGAGCTTTAGCTTATAGACCCAGGTTTTATCATCCATATGTCTGACTGCAGCCATCGCAGGCCACTGTTAAAATTTTATTTTCAATTGCTTTTTTCCGGCAATTTCAATAAGTGAGAGATGAAGAAAAAATTCAAGGAAATGTTCTGACCTTTCACCATTCCATCTAGATGACTGACGACCTGGATCCATACACAAATGTATACCATATATTTTCAAAAGAGCCTCAAAAATTACAAGTCTTGAAAAATTATGAAGTCATAAACTGGAAACAGATACTCCGAATTCAAGGTAACAAATCAGAAGAAATGGACAATAGCAGTGCTTCTCCAATTGGGTCCTCAACTAACAACCTTAGCATCGCCTGATAACTTATTAGAAATGTACTTTCTCAGAAACTGGAGTCTGGGAAGGTACAGCAATCTGTAGTGTAACAAGGGCTCCAGATGATTCTGGTATAAAGTCAAGTTTGAGAACCACTAAGCATTTGCATTGAGCTATTAATCAGGTGGAAGCAGCAGAAGTAGAGAACTCAATCATTGACAATATTGCTTTCTTACTTTCCCAGGTTTTCAAGAAGGTTTGGATGAGGGGATAAAAGCAGTTGCATTTTCTAAGTCAGTGAGGGTAAGCCTTAGGAAGGCAATGCTCTATGTTATGGAAGACATCTTGAATCTCAGTGCCTCCAAGAGCAAGCCTAGAAGGTGGGGTGAGGCAGGCTACCCAGATGGTGAATTTGAGAGGTACAAAGGACACATGCTAGTCACTTCTGTGACTTTTCTTTAACATTGTTTTCCTTATAGAGTTTTGTAATTCACATGAATCAGTTTTGGAGAAGAGGACAAATTAAATAAATATTGTCAATGGGTAAAATGAGCAATGATGGGTCTTTAAGCAAGGAAGGGAGGTCCTGGTAGCTCTAGAATGGAATGATATGCAGAAATTACAAGAGTGGGGATGAAAGATTCTGTTTTTGTTTTCTACAGTAAGGATCCCAGTTTTAAGTGTTCTCAACTGGATGTCTCTCATTCTGAACTGGTGAATGACAGCTGGAGGCTCGGTCAGAATGAGAGGAGCCTGCGTTACATCAAGTGCTGCATACAGACTCTGCCAACACGGTGTCTTTTGGACCCAGAAGGAGTCCCGGTCGCATGGATCATCATGGACTCTTCTTGTGAATTGGGAATGGCCCACACCGTAGAAAGATACCAAAACCAAGGAAAAATGAAACAATTTATGGCGCATAATATGAAATTTCTGCGTCAGAAGAATATTCCATTTTACCTCTCTATCCTGGAAGATAATATAAACCCGCGCAAAACTGCAAAGATGTTGGGTTTTTTTGAGGTTGCATGTGGGTGGCACCAATGGACCTGCTACCCACAGGAATTAGCTCCATTTGTTTAAACAGTGAAGCTGTTTAGCCATCTTGGGCAAGCCCTCTCTTAATACCGAAGCATAAGTTACAAAATAGCTTTTTTCACTCACAAATGTTTATTGGGCATTGATGATGTGGAGACTTCGTATTAAAAGACACAGCCAAGCTCTTGAGGAGTTTACAACTTTGAGCAGGGTTAGTGGAGAAGGGAGGGCATACTCTTTAAATATACTCTTTAAATTTGTGTTGTTGGGCAGGAAGGTATTACCAGTAAACATGTAATTAGAAAACCAGGGGCAGTTCTTGCATCTGAGATTTAAAACTCTTTATGAAATTTGATTGATAAAATCTACTGTCTGAAAGATAAACGAGGGACTTTAATAAAATTGTCAATAAGATGTACTTAATCTGTGTAAATTGTTTATTATAAATATAGCTGTTATTTATGGATTTACAAGGCACCACTACACTAAAGAATGGAGTCATTCTGGTAGTTTAGTGACTAGAAAGGTATAAAAGGTGATGGCTCCAAAGAAGTGGCTGTCTTAGGCTAACTTTCATCATTGTTATGCAGGAACGAGAATTCAGAGAACCAAGTCTAATAAACTTGGCACCTCTGTTATGAAAATGGTTCCTGTGCCAATACCAAGCTGTTTTGATTATTGTAGTTCTATAGTAGAGTTTGAAGTCTGGCAGTGTGATACCACCTGCTTTGTTTTTTTTGCTGAGGATTGTTCTGGCTATTCTTGGTCGTTTGTGTTTCCATATGAATTCCTGTGTTGTTTTTTCTAGGTCTGAGAAGAATGTTGCTGGTAAT
>CAUYQG010206098.1:0-10426 GCA_963574415.1 Tarsius wallacei | reverse complement strand
ACACTAGGATAAGCCTGGCTGGGGCACTCTCCCTGCCAGTATCTGGCAAGGAGACAATCCAGCACCTTCCCACTGGAGAGGGTTCTCTTGACAATATGAGAGTGGGAAGGGAGGACTTAAGCCCCACTCACCCCCACCACTCTTTGTTCCTTCCCTGTGTCATGTGTTGGGGAGATTGTGAATGTGACTACAGCTCTGAGGGAGAGAACAGAGGGGCTTACTTGTTAGCAGCTGAGAGGAACAATTAGAACCTGCCATAAGAGGGCAGGCTTTTTTTTTTTTTTAATAATTGTTTTCTCTTCTTTTCTCTTTGTTTGTAAATATGTATGTGAGGGGTCAGTTTACATTCTAGTCCACTTTTTTTTCTTTCTTCTTTCAATTTTGATTTCTGTTTATGTGCATACATGAATGATAGAGTGTTCATCCTTCTGGTTTTTTTTTTTTTTTGGTTCTCTTTTTTTTTAGTTTAATGTGTGTGTTAATGTATGTGTGAGTTTTCAAGTTTCTTCTTGCACTGTATTCACTGTTGATTCTGTACTCTGCTGTTCTCTTGGGAAGTGTGTGGTCATTCCTTTTTTTCTTTCTTCTGTGCTTATTACCTTTTTAAGTGTCTCCTGTAGAGCTGATCTGGAAGCTGCATGATCTCTTCGTGATTGGATGTCTGGGAAGGATTTTAATTCTCCATCAGTGATGAAGCTGAGCTTGACTGGATAGGAAATTCTTGCTTGAAATTGTTTATCTTTGAGAACTTTGACTATAGGGCTCCAGTCCCTTCTTACTTGTAGTATTTTTGCCGATAGGTCTGCTGCTATTCTGATTGGTTTTCCCTGGTAAGTAGTCTGACCTTTCTCTCTTGCTACCTTTAGGATTTTTTCTTTTGTCCCTACTTTGTGTAGGCAAATTACTATGTGTCTAGGGGTTGGTCTTCTCATTTGATGTCTTGTGGGGGTTCTCTGTATCTCTTGTGCTTGGCTGGTCACATCTCTTGTGAGATGGGGAAAGTTTTCTTGGATTACTTCCTGGAATACTTGCTTCAAGTTGTTCTCCATATCCCTTTCTTATTCTGGGATACCAGTCAGGTGTAGGTTCGGCCTCTTGATATAATCACACATCTCCTGTAGGCTTTGTTCTTTCTTTCTGAGTCTTCTTTCTATGTTTTTTACAAATTTTTGTGTTAATTCCATGTTCTGGTCTTCAAGTTCTAAGATTCTTTCCTCGCCTCGATTAAATCTGTTTCCCATGCTTGTATAGCTTGTTACTTATTTCCTGGATTAAATTTTTTTTTTTTTTTTTTTTTTTTTTTGAGTTGGAGTCTCACTCTGTCACCCAGACTGGAGTGCAGCGGCCGCTCCCGGCCACCGCAGCCTCGACCTGCTGGGCTCCGGCGATCCTTCCACCTCAGCCTTCCAAGTAGCTAGAACTACAGGCGTGCGCTACCACGCCCGGCTGATTTTTTGATTTATTGTAGAGATGAGGTCTCACTTGCCCAGGCGGGTCTCGAACCTGCGGGCTCAGGCAATCCACTCACCTCAGCCTCCCAAAGGCATGGGATTACAGGCTGATCCACCGAGCCCGGCTGGCAAAATTATTCTTTCATGAACCTTCTAAGCATATGACCACACTGGTTACGAGTTGGAATAGGGGCGAGGTTAGAGGAGTTTAGTCTGTTTATTGTGAGAATCCAAAGCAACCAGAAGACAGTAATTTGGTTTTTTCTCCTGCCGTCCCCCCTTGGCAATAATTTAGTTTTATAACAGGAATACTGATATGTCTTTTAAAAGACAAATAGTTCTTTTATTTCTTGTGAAAATAGGAAGTGATGTTTACATCAGTCTATCCTTTTGGGAACCAACCTGAAAAAACACATTAAAAAATGGGTATTAGGACCCTCATAGATTTTTTTTTTTTCTACAAAGCATTATCAGAACACCTTGGCTCATAACTGGTTTTTTATTTTAGAGTTGTGGAGGTACAGGTGGGGATTTGCCAAATAAATAGGTTGCATGCAGGTGAAGTTTGGACTTCTAGTTGGTCCTCTCTTCCCCCCCAGTAGTGGACCAGGTACCCATTGTGTTGCCATATACCCCCCTTTCTCCCTTTCTCCCTTCCTCCTTTCCTCCCTTTTTTCCTCCTTCCCTCCCTCATCTAGTAGTGTCCAGTGTCTGCCGATCCCATCTTTGTGCTAGTGTGACCTCATAACTGGTTCTTAATTGCTTCATTGAAACAAATATCTCACAAAAGTGTCTAATTATGTCACATATCCATGTCATTGAATTCTTTCTCTATAATATTTTAAACAAATAATCAGCTAAACTCCCTTTGAACACTGTTAATGACATAGAACTCAGTACTTTTCAAGGTAGCCCAATGTACTTCTAAAATTACTACCTATAGTTCAAGTACATGTTTTCTTTTTCTTTTTGATTTTGATATTTTATTCAGTAAGTAATAATGTTTATACATCTCTTTATTCAATGCACTTTTCATATATGTAACATTTAGTGGTACATAGATATGGCTTTTTGATAGTACAGTATTGCAAGTTTCTATTATTCTGCCTTTAGATTTGTATATCGATATATTGGTAATCAAAATATCTATTATAGTTTGTTCTGTAATTCATTTATTATACTGCCTCACCTTGTGCCTTTATCATTTATTTTCTGAACTACTGAAGCAACATAATCAGTCTTCATGCTATTAGAACAGTGTCAAATGGGTCACAGTCAATTGTTGAGATTTTATTCAAAGGAATATCTTGATACTACCACTAAAGTATGAAAATCTATGTTTTGTAAATTAGAGAATATTTTGACCACTGTCATTTTCAACATTTAAAACAATTTAAAATATTTATGTAAGTGGAAGATAAAGGAATTGAGTTAAAGATATTTTAATGTGAACATTTTCATAACTCTGTTTTGTGGCTAAAGATGTGTGTATTCGTGTTTTTTGTCTACACAATGGGGAAAAAAAGATTAAGAACTGCCACTCTACAATACCTTTTTTTCCAATTAATTTTCTACAGTATTAACATTTGCTTAGTAATTTTTTTCAATTGCTTTGATATCTAATGCTATAGATACAATGCCATATTGCTTTGGTGGTTCTGAAAATTCTGTTATTTCCTCTGGGTATATGTTGTGGATACATGATATGTCTTGTTTTCTTATGGGGGAGGTGAAACTAAAGAGGAGTTTTGGTTACAACATATCTCGCAAAGATTGGCGTATCCCTTGGGAAAAAGCACTCCCAACTATTACAAAAATGAAGAAAACTGTATGTGTCCAGAGCTTAATAGTTCAAAACCCAGGTAACATACCATTTTATATAGATCAAATTCATCCATTCATTTTTTGAGAGAAAGCTGTCAATAGAATGGACATTTGATATTAGATAAGCCATTTCAGTAAGGAAAGGAATCATGGTAGTAGAGTCTTTTCTGGCCTGTGTAAATATTGATGGAATTTTAGACACTTGTAGGAACTGTAGATTCAGCATTGAACAAAACAGGAAAAAACTTTGACCTCACGAAATTTAAATTCTGTTGATTTGAATGTGGTAATGGGTAGTAGTCATTGTCTATTCTTGAGAATAAAATATACGGTATTCTGCATTGCATACTTTACTTAACATAAAGGAGCTCAGTTATCAGAAACAATGCACTTATTTAGAAGACAATGTGAGTTATTCACCCAAAAGTTACTACCTAACATCTGCTCCAAGAATTTGACTAATGATAATACTGGTTCACTGTAACATACTTTCACACTTATGTCTTCTTTCATTGAATTCAAATTACAATGTTGATATTTTCATTAATCTTTCAAAATGTTTTAGATACTATTTGATTGATGTTAGTTGTTTTTCTAAATGAAATCCCATTTTTTATAGCTAGCTATTAGTAACTATTTTAAGTTTTTCTATTCCTTTAATAAACAATTATTATTATTTTTAAATTGTGGGGTACATTTCAGGGTTAGGTATACAAATATTCACTGTGCAGGTACCCTTGTTGATGAGGTGTGCCCCCCCCCTTCCCCAGGCATATTCTCTCTATACAATATTTTAAACAAATAATCAACTAACCCCCCTCCCAGCAGTTTCCCACTACTGCCTATGAACCCTGTTATTGAAATAGAACTCAGTACTTTTCAAGGTAGCCCAATGTACTTCTAAAATTACTACCTATAATTTGGGTAAATATTTTCTTTTCTTTTCTTTTCTTTTTTTTTTTTTAAGTAGGAGTCTCACTGTGTCACCCAAGCTGGAGGGCAGTGGCACGCTTCTGGCCACTACAGCCTCGACCTGCTGGGCTCAGGTGATCCTTCCGACTCAGACTTCCAAGTAGCTGGAACTACAGGCATGCACCACCACATCTGGCTAATTTTTTGATTTATTGTAGAGATGAGGTCTCACCAAGTTGCCCGGGCTGGTCTTAAGCCTGTGGGCTCAGACAGTCCTCTCACATTGGCCTCACAAAGTGCTGGGATTACAGGTTTGAGCCACCATATCCAGCCCAGGTACACATTTTCAAAGACTCCTTTAGAAAACTCCTCTGCCCAAGCCATCCAGGCCTTCTAGAGAGACTTTTTTTTTTTAAATTTATTTTTATTTTAAAAATATGGGGTACAATTCAGGGTTAGGTAATACAACTGTTCATTATGCAGGTACCCTTGTTAATGAGGTGTGCTCCCCTTTCCCCAGGCAGATTCCCACTACTGCCAATCTGACTTCCCCACCCGCCTCCCAGCAGTTTCCCACTACTGCCAATCATTTTCTTATAGTATTACAATAATTGTTCAGGGTCCACTTATGAGTGAGAACATGTGATACTCAGTTCTTTGTTTCTGTGAAAGATCACTCAGTGTTATAGACTGTAAGTTCATTCAGGTTGCTGTGAAGTTCATGAAATTGTTCTTTATGGCTGCGTAATATTCCATCATGTATATATATATCACATTTTTTTAATCCGGTCCTCTTGATGTGTAGCACAGTTGGATCCATGTTCTTGCTACTGTGAACAATGCTGCGATAAACATATGTGTGCGGGTATCTTTTTTATAGAGTGACTTGAGTTCCTCCAGCTATATTCCCAGTAGGGGGATTGCAGGGTCGTATGGAAGGTTGATTTTTAGATCTTTTAGGAATCACCACACTGTTTTCCACAGAGGAGGCTATACTAGTTTACATTCCCACCAACAGTGTAGAAGTATTCCCTTTTCACCACATCCTCTCCAGCATCTGTTATTTTTTGAGTTATTGGTGATGGCCATCCTTACTGGAGTTAGATGGTTTCTCAGTGTGGTTTTAATTTGCATTCTTTGATGATTAGTGAGGCTGAGCATTTTTTTCATGTATCTGTTGACTGCTCATACATCTTCTTTGGAGAACTGTCTATTCATATCTTTTGCCCACTTTGTAATGGGACTGTTTGTTTTTTTTCTTTTTGGCACGTTTGAGTTCCTGGTAGATCCTAGATGTTGGGCCTTTGTCAGACATACAGTTGGCAAATATTTTTTCTCAGTTTGTGGGCTATCTCCCTGCTCTGCTGATGGTTTCTTTGGCTTTGCAGAAGCTTGTCAGTTTTATGAGATCCCACTTGTCTATCTTATCTCTTATGGCATGGGCGCTTGGGGTTTTGATCAGGAATTGGTTGCCACTTTTTTTTTTTAAGGAACTATAATTTGGACATAAGCCTCTTGTACAGGAATAGTAGTGGGTGAGATGTCTGGACACTGGCTCTTGGTAGAGTCTGCACTAAAACACATAACTTCAAACCTGATCTACATTCTTGTTACTTGCAACAGAGACTCTTTGATGGCTCTCATGAGGAAGGAGATTGAGGAAGGAAGGAGAGGACGTATGGCTGTGGTTCACATAGCAGGTTAAAATTTTCTAATACTCTTCAGCTTTCTTTAGCACTCACAAAGAATCCTGCTTTGGTAAAATATCCCAGTACTTAATGTTTCCCATACCTTCCTACTCTTGTAACTTTGATGCTAATAGTAATACCCATTTCATAAAGTATTGGTTCAAAATTTTTAGTTGTTTACTGAGAGTATTCCCATTTAATAAGGATATCTCAGATTTGCTCAGGCCAAGAAGTTACTTGGAAGTTGAAGTACCATGGCAGACTCCACCAAAAAAATAAGAAAATACCTACCAAAACCTTTTAGTTTTAGGAAATCTATCAGTTTTAGGAA
The DNA here is from genome assembly GCA_963574415.1 of Tarsius wallacei. Classification (NCBI taxonomy): domain Eukaryota; kingdom Metazoa; phylum Chordata; class Mammalia; order Primates; family Tarsiidae; genus Tarsius; species Tarsius wallacei. The sequence continues at coordinate 4,220 of CAUYQG010206098.1, read as the reverse complement.
TAGAAGGCAGTGCTACCCAAGTTGGCTTAATGCCACGGGATACCAAATAGGGCTTTTAATTTAGGTAAAATTCACTTATGACACTATTGACCATTTTAAAGTTTACAATTCTGTGCCATTTAGTACATTCACAATATTGTGCAACCATCACCTTTGTCTATGTCCAGAACATTTTCATCATCTGAAAAAGAAACTATTCCCATTAAACAGAATCTTCTGTTCAAGACAACAGGGCTCCACTGTGACAGGTGGAAAGAGGCAGAATTTGTCACTATCACTGCTGATTGTTATAGTGATCAGAAGGTATCCATTCCCCCTCCTCCCAGGTCTGGATTTACCTGTTCTGGATATTTCACATAAAAGAAATCATACAATATGTAACTTTTTGTATTTGGTTTCTTTCACTTAGCATTATGTTTTTGAGGTTTCATCTGTATTGTAGCATATATCGGCACTTCATTAATTTTTATTACTGAATAATATTCTGTTGGATGGACATACAACATTTTGTTCTTTCATCAGTGATGAATGTTTGGGCAAATAGGACTTTTTTTTTTTTTTTTTTTTTTTTGAGTTGGAGTTCCACTTTGTTGCCCAGGCTGGAGTACAGTGGCATATTCATGGCCACCTCAGCTCTCCAAGTAGCTAGAACTACAGGTGCATGCCACCATGCCCAGCTAATTTTATTTATTTATTGTAGAGATAAAGTCTCACCAAGTTGCCCAGGCTGGTCTTGAACCCCTGGACTCAGGCAATCCTCTCGCCTCGACCTCCTAAAGTGCTGGAATTAGGCTACAGCCACCACGCCTGATAGCTTTGAGCCCGGCCTTAATGGAACTTTTTTTAGAAGCCATTTCCCCCCTTGTTTTGTTATGAAAAATTTTAAACTTACAGAAAAGTTGAAAGAGTTTTGAACAACTAATGCCCATATAACTACCATTTAGATTTTATAGTTAGCATTTTGCTCAACTTTTTTTAGTATAGGTTTCTTATTTATTTATCCAGTGATACACAACTTAATGGAAGTGAGGTGGCTGCAGTAAGCAGGAATACATGTAGCGTATTTTTGTCTCAGTGTTTCCTTTGCTTTTGTTTCCTAAAAAGTGTGTGACTGCCAGAGACACTTCTTGCTCATAATTGGGTCTGGCTACATACGAAAAGGAAGCCCAGTTCTTGCTTTATTACTGCCTTTCAATACTTGGGCTTATATCACCATTCTGGAAAAATGCGTGCTAACAATTATTTACTGCTATTTAAGGGAATGGTTGCTGGTGGTTGAATCTGAGAGTTTATCTAAGTACATAGGGAGATAATGAAGGGTAGGGAAGAGGGACAAAGATGGAAGTTTGGGCATGCAAGTAAAAGAGGGGCAGAGGCACAGGAGCCAGAGAGAAGCAATAAGAGGTGGAGGAGAAGCAGACTAGAGCAGCAAAATGTGTGTTAGTGGAAGAAAAAAGAAGAGGTGCCCCGTGGAGTCTAATGACATAGGACGAAGGCAGAAAAGAGACCTTCACATCTGGCAATTGAAGGTCATTAATGAGACCCTTTGCTAGAACACACAAATAGAATGTTGAGGGCTGGGGATTGGTAGTAAAGACAAAACCAGACTGTTGATGTGACTGCAAAGAGAGGAAGCTTCTATCTAACTAGAAAATATTTCAGTTTGACTAACAACAGAATGGCTTAAGCAGTGCAAACATTTGATCATTTTACAGAAGTCTGGTGGTAGGTAGTCCAGGCTGGAACAGGGGCTCAGCTTTGTTATCAAGACTTTATACTATCGCTCTCTTTCTGCTCAGACCTAGAAAAAGATGAATAAGAATCATAGTTTTCATTGTTTCTGCCTTCATGGGATTTAGTCACTGCATGCCAGGGAGTTTGATGTAGTTCTGCTGTTTTGTTTTTAATTGAGACATGTAGCTTCTCTAAAATACTCAAATTTTAGAGTTTCAAGGACTGTATGGTAGGCTTTTATATGGGTCTCATTTAGTTTTTTAGAGGTTAGACAGCTAAAGGGTCTAGCCACTTTTCCTACATTTCCTAAAATACTGAGAACTTTGAGTTGCTTTCTCAACTGCTTTATTATGCCCAAACTGGGTATTGGTATATTATGGTTATTGGTACTGTAGCTCCTTTGAACTTCTGGTGTCAAGTCTCTACTCTGAGTGATTTAGTGGTTGGTCAGGTTCTAATATTTAAGAACGTTTTTTAAATAAAAAGGTGTCTTGAGAGTAAAACTATTAAAATTGAATATTTTAGTGCAATACAGAAAAGAATCTTTCCAGGCAAACAGTCATTCAGGTGAGTTTTGAATCCCAGGCTGTAACTGAGCGTGTGTCACCTACCCTCTCCAAACTCTGTCTTATCTGTCAGATGGGCTTAATACCTATGTCACATGGCATCAGTAAACTTTAAACAAGTAAGATCAGGGAGAAGAATTGGGTTTTTGGTAGGGGAGAGAGAGGAAATCCTGGATAAGGTGTGTTTTGTGGTCATCACATTTAATTCACAAGGCAGCCAACATTGTAGGCCCTCAAATTTTGTCATTATTCATTCTACATTACTTATAATACTTGCAAGATGATAAGTTTCTGGGGATAGAAAGGAAATTTTAAGTACTAGTTATAAAGAAAGTAATTTTACTTTTTAGGTTTATCTCTGAGTAAACAGATTCTTATTATTAAGACTTAAATGTGTTTGTGATGGACTGCAGTATAAATACATATGTATTATAAATTTCTCGAATTCTGTTTTTGAGTTTTGCTTTTTTAATATTCTTTTCTAATTTGTGTGTGTGTGTTTTTTAAGATGTGGGGTACAATTCAGGATTAGGTATACAAATGGTCATCATATAGGTAAAGTGTGGGCCGCACTTTGGTTCCCACTTTGCCTGGTGTGAGATCAGGTAACTCCCCACCTTTTTTTTTGAGTTGGAGTCTCACTCTGTTGCCCAGGCAATAGTGCAAGTGGCACACTCACGGCCACCACAGCCTTGACCTGCTGGGCTCAGGCGATCCTTCTGCCCAGCCTTCCAGGTAACTGGAACCACAGGTGCACACTACCATGCCTGGTTAATTTTTTGACTTATTGTAGAGATGAGGTCTTGCCAAGCTGCCCAGCCTGGTCTTGAACCCCTGGACTCAGGCAATCCTCTCACCTCCGCCTCCTAAAGTGCTGGCATTACAGGTACGAGCCACCAAACCGGCAGGTACCCTTATGTGCTGCCTCCCGCCAGCAGTTTCTGGCTACTGCCACTTCCTTTCTTACAGTATTATGGTAAATGTTTAGGGTCTGCTTATGAGTAAGACCATGTGGTATTCAGTTCTTTGTTTCTGTGATAGATCACTGAGTATTATAGACTCTAAATCCAGCCAAGTTGCTGCAAAGTCCGTAAGTTTGTCCTTCTTTATGGCTGTGCAATATTCCATCATGTATATGTGCCACATTTTTTAAAAAATCCAGTACAGTTTCAGTGGGCAGCAGGGTTGGTTCCATGTTTTTGCTGTTGTGAATAGTGCTGCAATAAACATGCGTGTGCAGGTATCTTGTCTTTTTTGTAGAAAGATTTGAGTTCCTCCGGGTTTGTTCCAGTAGGAGGATTGCTTCTAATTAGTTTTTAACTGCTTTGATTCCTAAATTAAGAGGATTTATGTTTTTTCAGTTGGCCAAGTTAACTCCTTTAATAAGTACATTGATTATGTTAGTTTGTTGTAAACAAATACATAAGATTACATTTAAAAAATAGAACATGTTTATTTTGAGGGGCTAAGACAAGACTTTCAGGCAGGCCATTTTATGTCAGAGCTTTGGAGCAAAGCATAGTGGAGCATTTGTCTACATAGAACTAATAGTTGAAGTGAATGCGGAGAATAAGCTTTTAGAGAATAAAGGAAGAGGGGTAAAGACAATTTAATAGCTTCAACACAGAAGAAATAGGTAAATAATCACAGAAAGAACAATCAAGGGTGTAGGGTAACTAAAAGAAACCGGTGAAGAAAGGTTAGTCATAACTATTGATAAATTCTAGAAAGAATTCATAGACAGCCGGACTCGGTGGCTCAGTCTGTAATCCCGCGCTTTGGGAGGCTGAGGTGAGTGGATTGCCTGAGCCCGCGGGTTCGAGACCGCCTGGCCAACTTGGTGAGACCTCATCTCTACAATAAATCAAAAAAATTAGCCGGGCGTGGTAACACGCGCCTGTAGTTCCAGCTACTTGGAAG
>CAUYQG010206097.1:0-23219 GCA_963574415.1 Tarsius wallacei | reverse complement strand
CTGCTGGGTTCTGGGGATCCTTCCACCTCAACCTTCCAAGTAGCCGGAATTAGGCACGCAGTACCACGCCCGGCTGATTTTTTGATTTATTGTAGAGATGAGGTCTCGCCAAGTTGCCCAGGCGGGTCTCAAACCCGCGGGTTCAGGCCATCCACTCACCTCGGCCTCCCAAAGTGCGGGATTACAGGCTGAGCCACTGAGCCCGGCTAGCATAGATTCTTTAACATATAAAGTATACACAGTGCGCTGTTTATTTATTCAAGGTGATTTTCTTTTTTCTTTTTTTTTTTTGAGTCGAAGTCTCAGTCTGTCACCCAGACTGGAGTGCAGTGGCCGCCAAATTGCCGAGGCGGGTCTCGAACCCGCTTGCTCAGGCAATCCACTCACCTCAGCCTCCCAAAGGCGTGGGATTACAAGGTGATTTTCTTATCTTTGTGCTTGAAACAACATAAATAGCAGTGACATGAAGCCTGGTTGATGAATGAGAACTTATTTTGACAATTTTATTTTCAATTCTATATGGTAAGATTTTTAAGATTATATGATTTGCAAGTTTGCCTGCCACCTAGTTTTTCCATCAAGAGTGGACGCGGCCCAGGAATCTTGGGGTGCGTGGCGGCCGGTGTGGCCTGCGGGGGCTCCTCCCCAACCCCCCCACCCCCCACTCCCCACCCCCACCCCGGGCATACGGCCTGAGCCCGCCCCTCCATGTTTCCGCAGAACGGCGACCTCAAGAAGCAGCGCCACGACCGGCCGCCGCGGATCGCAGCGCTCAGCCAGAAACAAATCTGGCCTGTCCACCAAGACCCAAGGACTAGATCATCTCTTTACCCTCCAGAAAGGACCTCCGGATTCATCTGGATTGGATCATAATGGTGTCTGTTGTTCCAAGAGGATGTGGAAGGACACACTCGTGATTCCTGAAAACCACTTCTCAACTGACCGATCATATCTCGGAGGTCCCTCAGCTACGGCGTTTGAGGCTTGGCTCAAGGTCCCTCAGGAGCCTGGACTGTGCATCTGAATCCCTGAGTGCCATTCACCTGCAGATGTCTGCCGCCTCCCGGGGCAGTCAGTTGGAGAGGCCACCCCTGGGCCTAGGAGTCTGTACAGGCCTAACATGCTTCCCGCAAGGTTCTGGAGCCGCTAAGCCTTGGGAACCATGGCTCTGGGTCTTGGTTAACCCTTTCCTGGCCACCTGACAAAATGGAAAAGCGTGAACGTCATGTTTTTTCAGACTTTCTTGGATCTTTTGCCTCTTTTGTGGTGATGATGATGATGGAGATTACTGAGATGATAGAGATAATGGTGGTGGTGGTGGTGGTGGCGGCGGCGGTGCTGCTGCTGCAATGGCTGTCAGGCCTCGCTAACCTCAGAGAAAGATTGAGGACATTGGCCTGCGGAAGAGGGACATTGGCCTGCGGAAGAGGGACCCAGCTCCAGGTCCTTGGATTCCTCACCCTGCACAATTGGGTAAGGCGTGGAATCTTCTGAACCTCAGTTTCCCCACCTGCAAAGTAGAAGCAGTAATATCTTTATAAGCTACAAAGGCCTATGCAAAGATCAGTGATTTTATTTTTTAACTCAAAGGACTACACTCGATTCTAATCCTTGGAGTAAACCACAGGAGGAAAGCGATGATACATTTATGAATAGTCTGTGATGCCAGGCTGGTTTTTCATTTATATTTTATGTGATTAGTGTTTAGACATTTCTGTTTATCTGCATTATCTGCATTTTTTTTTAAGAGATGAGGTCTTGCTACATTGCTTAGGCTGACTTTGAACTCCTGGGCTCAAGTGATCCTCTCACCTAAGTCTCCTGAATAGCCCATAGTTTTTCTTAGGATAGTGTTTTTTTTGTTTGTTTGTTTTTTGAATCAGAGTCTCACTCTGTCACCCAGGCTGAAGTGCAGTGGCATGCCCATGGCCACCACAGCATCAACCTGCCGGGCTCAGGCGTTCTTTCTGCCCCAGACTTCCAAGCAGCTGGAACTAAAGGTATTCACCACCACGTCTGGCTAATTTTTTAAAATTTTTATTTATTAGGCCGGGCTCGGTGGCTCAACCTGTAATCCCGCGCCTTGGGAGGCTGAGGTGAGTAGATTGCCTGAGCCTGCAGGTTCGAGACCCGCCTGGGCAACTTGGCGAGACCTCATCTCTACAATAAATCAAAATTTAGCCGGGCGTGGTAGCGCGCGCCTGTAGTTCCAGCTACTTGGAAGGCTGAGGTGGAAGGATCGCCGGAGCCCAGTAGGTCGAGGCTGCGGTGGCCGGGAGCAGCCACTGCACTCCAGTCTGGGTGACAGAGTGAGACTCCAACTTGGGAAAAAAAAAAAATTATTTATTGTACAGATCAAATCTCACCAAGTTGCCCAGGCTGGTCTCAAACTCCTGGACTCAGGCAATCTTCTCACCTCTACCTCCCAAAGTGCTGGGTTTACAGGCATGAGCCACCACCCAGCAAGATAGATTTTAAAACCTGTGTCTCTTAAAGTTAATTTTTTTTTTGAGTCGAATTCTCACTCTGTCTCCCAGGCTGGAGTACAGTAGCACTTTCATGGCCACCCCAGCATCGACCTGCTGGGCTCTGGCGATCCTTTCACTTCAGCCTTCCAAGTAGCCAGAACTACAGGCACGCGCCACCGCGCCCAACTAATTTTTTATTTATTGTAGAGATGAGGTCTCAGTAAGTTGCCTGGGCTGGTCTTGAACCCATGGACTCAGGCAATCCACTTGCCTCAACCTCCCAAAGTGCTGGATTATAGACTGAGCCACCGAGCCCGGCCTAAAGTACTTTTTAAAGATGGTTTACCAAGCCCTCATGACCAACTCTTTGGCTGGTGTTTGGGATGGGCCTGGGGCCAGGTCCTGGCCCTTCCAGGCTTGTCTGCTGATGCTGAGAGGTGGCTTCATCAGTGGGCTTTGCCACTCTCTCTCTCATGGGTGTCACACTGCAGCTTCTGTCTGAGGAAGCAAGCTCCCCTGGGCCAGGTGCCTGGGATCAGCTCAACTCCCTGAGAACTACCGGCCACGGCCCACTTGTGTCTTTGGCCAGCAGCTGAGGAGCGAAAGGATCCCTGGTCTCTTCCCATCTCAGGTTGTTAAGTAGGATGCTCCCCATCATTTTGCCTTTGTGTGCGTCTTGGTCCAGATCTACTTCTGTCCCGTGGAGTACCATCTCATCATTCTTCTGGCTTTGAACTTGTCGTCGCAGTTCAGACATCTTCCCTCTTCTGGCTCCTTCTCGTAGCCGTGGGTGCCTCCTTTCTGACAGAGCTGGCTGCTCCCGAAATACACACTCACCCTTAATGAGCTACTTAAAAAATAAGCATTGATTTCCAGATAAAAATCACAATTAATTTTAAATGACCTCTGTAAACCTCGTTACAAATAATTGCCAGAAACAAAGTCTGAAATTAATTAAAATCGACAGTGTCATCTGAAAAAAAAAAAGAGTGTATGTGTTTAAGTACCAGAGAGAGTCGTTTTAAATGTTTTAACCATGAAAAAAATGATACGTGTGTGGTAATGAATTTGTTAATTAGCTTGATGTAATCATTCTACATTGCAAATATATATCAAAACAAACATTATACCCCATACACATGCTGTTATTACTTGTTAATTAAAAATAATACTTTTTTAAAAATGAAAAAAGAAAATAAATATCAAGCAGCTGCCTCTAAAAGGCCATCAAATGACCATAGCTATAGACAAAAAGTAGTTAAAACAAAAGCCGTCATAATATATAAACAGTACCATCCCCATCATTATTAAGAACTTAAAATAGGCCGGGCTCAGTGGCTCAGCCTGTAATCCCAGCAATTTGGAAGGCCGAGGTGAGTGGATTGCCTGAGCCCACGGGTTCGAGACCCGCCTGGGTAACTTGGTGAGACCTCATCTCTACAATAAGTCAAAAAATTAGCCGGACGTGGTAGCGCGCGCCTGTAGTTCCAGCTCTTGGAAGGCTGAGGCGGAAGGATCGCCGGAGCCCAGCAGGTCGAGGCTGCGGTGGCCGGGAGCAGCCACTGCACTCCAGTCTGGGCGACAGAGTGAGACTCTGACTAAAAAAAAAAAAAAAAAGAACTTAAAATAAACATAACACATAGCTATTTCAGTTTATTATTTTGTCTTTTGATGATATTCTTGTATGAAAGCTCTTCCAAATCTTCTTCCAAGTCTACAAAGTTCCTGTGCTCTTTTTAAAAAATTATTATTTCAACAGCTTTAAGGGGTGCAGATAGTTTTTGTGGGCTTTAAGTGTACCCGCCGCCCCCACCTATGCACGCTGTACCCAACAGGTGATTTTTTGTCCCTCGCCCTCTTCCCTCCTCCCCCTTCTGAGTCTCCAGTGTCCATTATGCCATTCTCTATGTCTTTGCAGATCCTTGGTTCAGCTCCCACTTATAAGTGCTTATCTATCCCATTTGTAAGTGTTTGGTAAACACTGCATATTCTTGTGCTGGCTCTTGCCTGATATAGGAGGGGGACCTCTCCCCAAAATAAAATTTATTATAAAACATTTGGTACTTATACGTCTAAACTTCAGTCATAGTCACCTTCAATGTACTCTTCATTTGATGCAATACACCTACTGGGATGTTTTTTCCACTGCTCAAAATAGTTTTCGAACTCATCAATTTGAATATCTTTTAGTGCTTCTGCCATTTTTTGTTTCTCCTCTTCCACATCGGCAAATTGTTTCCCTTTGTGGACAAGGATATTATTTTCATCTGTGGAATTCAAAAATAGGCCCCCTGGGGTGAGAGCTGGTGAGTATGAAGGGTAGGAAGTTTTGAGAAGGTTGCATCATCACCATTTGCAGAAGAAACATTCTGAGTTTGGCAAACAGATGACTGGTTCTTCCACCTTGGCAATGCACTTGACCACACCACACTGAATGTTCATCAGTTTTTGACCAAAAATGGCATGACACCATGTCCCATCCTCCCTATTCACCTGATCTCATCTCTAGCAACTTTGTTTCCCCACATGAATAAGGCTGCAAAAAGAGACATTTTGTTGTGTGGAAGAAGTGAAACAAGAAACCACAGAAGCGCTAAAAGGCATCAAAATTGATGAGTTCAAAAACTGTTTTGAGCAGTGGAAAAAGCGTCCCCATGGCTGTATTGCATCATACGGGGAATATTGTAGGTGACAAGTTTAAACATGTAAGAATAAATACACAATTGTCTATAAATAAATTCTGGGTTTTGGGGTGTTTTCCCTCATACTTTAGACTAGTGGAAATCAACAGAAAGATACCACAAAAAACATTGTTCACTGGGAAGAGGGTGAGAGCAGAAATCCATATCAGGCATTGCTATAGTCTAAGAAATTGAGGAGGCCTTCAGTAACATCTAAAATAGTGATTTTTCGAGGAGATTTTAACTAATAGTCCTGAGATCTATAGTAAACCCAGGGAAAACAAATTATCTAAAAATATACCCCAGCCAGGCATAGTGGAAGCCTGTAATCCCAGCATTTTGGAAGGTGGAGGCAAGAGAATTGCCTAAGCCCAGGGGTTCGAAACCAGTCAGGGCAACTTGATGAGACCTTGTCTCTACAATAAGTCAAAAAATTAAGAGCGTGGTGATGCATGCCTGTGGTTCCATCCATTTGGAAGGGTGAGCCCAGCAGGTTGAGGCTGTGGTAGCCATGAGCTTGACACTGCATTCCAGCCTAGGTGATAGTAAAACTCCAACAAAAATAAATATATATATATATATTTCTCTCTCCAGAAAACTAAGTTGGCAAATGTTTTCCAGGTGTTTTTAATCCAGAGAATATTCAGGCTTACTTTTGAGAAACAATATCTTTTGGGATGCAAGATTCTAACTTTAAACGTTGAAAAATAGAAAGTCAATTAAGTAAATTGACTTGTCAAGGAGACAGAATAGATTCTCATATGTTTAATAGTTTCAAATTGACTTGATTATACATAAAGAACGTTATACATTTGAAAACTCAGTTTTGCATAGCTAGAAGTTCTGTAGTGTTCTTTGGACCTTAAATATTATTACAAATACTTTTTTTTTTTTTTGAGTTGGAGTCTCACTCTGTCACCCAGACTGGAGTGCAGTGGCCGCTCCCGGCCACCGCAGCCTCAACTTGCTGGGCTCCGGCGATCCTTCTGCCTCAGCCTTCCAAGTAGCTGGAACTACAGGCACGCGCTACCACGCCCGGTTAATTTTTGATTATTGTAGAGATGAGGTCTCACCAAGTTGCCCAGGCGGGTCTCTAACCCATGGGCTCAGGCAATCCACTCACCTCGGCCTCCCAAAGTGCTGGGATTACAGGCTGAGCCACCGAGCCCGGCCACAAATACTATTTTTAATCAACTCAATGTTTTATTTAACATTTATTTTCATTGATCATCATAGATTTATTGTCCTTTGATAATAAGCCTCAGAATTTCAACATATTTAATGGAATAAGAGTTGCAATAAATTATTTAAAACTAAGTCATAAAAATAATACTGTATAAAATTATAAAAACAGAATCACACACAAAACTGCTTAAGATGAATGAAAAGTGAGACACCATGGTTTTGTTCATCTTATTGTTAATTATCCTCAGCATTTAGAATTGTGCCTAGCACATAGGGACACACAGTGAATTTATGTTGGGTCAAAGGTATTGTTGAATCAAAATATTATTGAAAAACCGTCAGTTCAGAAGAAAGAAGACTAACATCTTAATTAAAATCTCCTTTGAAATATAATAAAATTAATCAATAAAGACATGTTTACTATGCCAGTTGAACATGTTTATTTAAAACTATTTTAAAATACAGATCACACATGGTCACAACAGATGTTAGTGACTAATAATAATGGGTGAAATCCTGTTTCAGTGGAAACATCCCAGATTCTTGCAGAGGAAATGATGGCTAGTGTCTTCTGGAGTTTGAAGTAAACAGACGATAGATCTCTTCTCTGCATCCACAAAAGCATTCACGTTACTGAAGCATAAGATCAACAGCACAAAAACGGAGTCTCAGAATCAGCAAGTGTTTTAGTAGAAACTAGAGATTCCATATCCTCCTTACCATGATGGGTGGCAGCAGCCATACCTCGTAGCCTCCACATCTAGAGCCATATCCACAGCCTTCAGAGCCAGAGCCATACCCACAGCCTACATAGACCTGGTCGCAGAAGCCTCCGGAGCCATAGCCCAGGCCTCCATCGTAGCTCATGGTGTCAGGGATTAGAGATTCCATTTCATGCTAATAATTGTTCTCTTGATTGTGGATGTCTGTAGCTTCACATAACGATATGTTTACTCTCGGTATGGATGTGGTAAACAACAATGACAGGTGATGTCATTTCCACATAACATAATTGTTCTTTCCTTGTGTAACAAAGGGTCAAAATTCTTATTTAAAGACGTTTGGTAATCATTTTTTTAACTTTTAATTTTTTTATTTTAAAGATGTGGCATAAAACACAGGGCTAGGAATATGAATGTTCATTATGCAGGTACCCTTGTTGATGAGGTGTGTCCCCCCTTCCCCAGGCAGATTCCCACTACTGCCAATCCCACCTTCTCACCGTCCCACATCCCTGCAGTTTCTCGCTACTGCCAATAAAATTATTTTTTAATAGGTTTACATTCCTGAGAACAAAATGGTTCTAAGATGAAAAGTGATTATAGCCTCTTCAAAGGCCAGACTGGTGTTCTAATAAAAATGGTCTAATCAGGTTGACAGCTTCCAGTAGCCCTGTAATTATATAACCTCAGACTGCTTTTCTTTTTCATTTGCATCCCATTGTCTTGGCTACTGATCATTCTTGGAACCCAGGGTCTTCTCTCCATGGTGGTCAGGGCATAGTCACAAAGTCATTAGCAATCTCCAGATAGTCACACTTAGAGGAAACCTTGTGTTGTTTTTTGTTTGTTTGGGGGCTTTTTTTAAAAAAAACAATTTGAACTTTTCTTGGCGTTTGACATCACTGCTCTCCCCTCTGTTCATTATTTTGTAAATCTTTCTTCCCTTACATTGACAAATGTTCAATTAGCTTCCTCAGAGTCCTTATGAATCCATTAACTCTAGAAGGGTATACCTTTTCTTCTGCATTCAATGCATATACTTTTCTCATGAGATTTTATTAAATATTGTATGTTTAACAGTGTTTGCCCTGATGACTTTCAAAATGCCTCTCTAAACAACTCCTTCAGTCTGGCTGCTCATTGGATACCTCCTATTTCAACTACACTCAAGTTCCACATCTAGTAACAGGGAAATCATCTTTTCCCACAAAACTTCCTCTTTTCTATATATCAGTCACTCAAGCCACATATTTTAAGTGATCTTGGAATTCTTTCTCATATTTTATGAATACTTCCCCCACTGTGACCACCAATATACACTCATTTTTACACTGAATCACATAAGTAATATTCCGCCTATATTACCCCTGAGTCTATTCATTGCTATCACTTAATTCAGTTCTTTATTACTTTCTCCTTGATTAATGTAGGAGCTCTTCTTTGGTCACAGTGCCCCAAGGGAGGGGCTTTATCTGATTTGTTCTCCACCCTGAGTCCAGACTAATATTCTGAAAAGCAAGTCTGATCATTTCACTGTTTAGCCATTATATCTACTAGTCATTAAAAGAAAGATTAAACTCCTTAAACTCACAAACAGATTTTTCTCAACACCAAATTTGCATTTGTCTATCCTATTCATTTATACTCTACCTAATATTTCCCTTTATTTCACACATAAGTGGCAATATACAATAAGGAACCAATCTACTGCAGGCATTTGAGACTTTACAGGAGCTGTCTCATCATCCTGGAATGTTCTTATGTTCTGCTTCATCTGTCTAATTCCAAGCAGTCCTTCAAAACATAGGTCAAGTGTCACCTTCTCCTAGAATACTTCCAAGATATCCCAGCTCCTTCTATCTCAGCCTCATTTAGAAAACCCTTCAGAGTGCTAACCAATGTCTTGGGCAAAATTCCATCCTTGAATTTAATTAGATTTTAGCTAACCAATTACTTGGTTAATCTGTCTACTCTTTTAAGGCAGGAATGTTTATTATAATCACATTTTATAATTTATGTGGCTGGAATAGAATAGGTACTAGATTTGGGGTTGAATGCGTATGAGCAGGTCTATAAAAAGCAAATTATATGCAGTCTCTGCTTTTTGTATCTCATGGGTTTTGCATTCTTTTGCTTTATATATATTTATATTCTGTATTATATTTATATTCTTCTGTTTTACTTATGTAATAAACACCAATAAAGTTTATTTATTTTAATGTACTTATATTCTTCTCATCTATTAGGTGATCTAAATTAAAATCAAAGAATAAATGTTGGAAATGTTGTTTCTGTGAATTATTGGCCCTTTAGACTTCCTGGGTAGGTGAGATGGTAGCAGCTCCACAGGCCTGAATCTCTCCACATATCTCCTAACAAATATACAGACCAACAAATAGAAAGTTATAAAGCCACACAAACTCTACACTTTCCACATAACCACAAGATGAAGGGCACTACAAACTTCACTTAGGGCAAAAGAAGCATCCATTTCTAGTGGAGCTATTTCTTGAGTAAAGCAATGTTCCGGGGGGGAAAAATGCCCAAAAGCAAAAACAAGGAAATAGAGTGCAAAAGACTGAAAAAAATTGCCTCAAGACAAGTTTTTCTTACAAGGCTAAATACTATTAAAAATAAGAAATGGGTAGATTAAAGACTATAAAGCAGTGCTTCATAGAATGCAGAAACAGCACCAGTCATCTTTCAAGAGGAAATGATTCTGGAGTGAATAATGTAAGAAAGAGGAAGGGTGTCCTCTGCAAACTTTATAATGAAGGAAACAAAAGTATGAGACAATGTAGGACCCTAGTAGACAGAAAATAAAGGACAAACTGCTAGTTTCCCTTCAAGTGAAGTCACCACAATTAAATAACAATACTTGATACCCTGAAACAAGAGGACAAGTCTAAACTAGAAATATTACAATAAGCCTCTAACCACCATACCATCCACAAATTCAGAGATATAAGTAGTCATCATATATACAAACTACAATAGTAAAAATATGATTATCAAAACATCAAGCCGATAAATTCCCCACCAAAAGAAGAAGAAAAAGGAGGAAGAGGAGGAGGAGGAAAAACAGCAGGAATTGGAGGAAGAGAAGACTTTAGAAAAAGAGAAGCAGAAGAAAACTCTTTTAAAGAACCAACACAATGAATTAATATTAGAAAGCAAAAATTTTAAGATTTTAAAAATGAATTTTTATTTTTAGCAAGGTTTTTAATTATGAATTCAATTTCTATATAGTATATAGAATGATTCAGATTTTTATTTCTACTTGGGTCCATTTTTATTAATTTAATAGAACAATATCTATTTAAGGCAAGAATTAAATGGTTTTTATTTTGGTTTTAGGTTTTTTAAATTATGAAATACATTAAACATATAAAGAGAAGAGTCTTACAACAAATATCATAATTTCAGTGAGTCCTGAAAAGGGCAGCCACAGTAGAAGAAATCTATTAAGAACACAGCTTCTAATAATACAACAGAGTTGTGTTCTGCTTGGAAACAGTAAATGCTCTTATGGCATAGAGTACAACAGCAAATGGTGCAATAATATGGAATTTTATCTCACTGTGAAGATATGAGTCTGGTAAACAATAGCTACAGTTGCATCAGTATACTTTTCATACAGTGCAAAAAGAGCTACTGGACATTCTCTCTTTGTTAATAGCTGCATAGGATTATAGGTATAACATCATGGGGAAATTTTCACAAAGCACACAGACATTCGTGACCCTCCTGGGCAACTTGGCGAGACCTCATCACTACAATAAATCAAAAATAAGCCGGGTGTGGTAGTGCGCACCTGTAGTTCCAGCTACTTGGAAGGCTGAGGCGGAAGGATCACCGAAGCTCAGCAGGTCGAGGCTGCAGTGGCCGGGAGCGGCCACTGCACTCCAGTCTGGGCGACAGAGTGAGATTCCAACTCAAAAATAAAAGAAAAAAAAAAAAAGCACACAAACACAGATTGCACAGAGACATGCATAAACTCACAGGCAATGCTTGTACATATGGAAAGCTTATATATGAGGAGTAAACTGACACATTTTAAATGCCAAACAAAGTAAGTTTAATATAAAGTGAGTTTTCATATTTCCCACATAGATAATTTGTAATTAGTTATGCCAAAATATGTATGCAAAAGAGAGTCATTATCCAAATTATAAATTCCCCCCATCAAATTAAAATTGCAAATCCAGATGATTTGTATCAAATCATCCCTGATGTGCTGAAATCTGAAAATCTATCACAGTAACCCGTAATTGGCTAATTATTATTGAATGTACTACAAGAGCTGATGGAATGAGGTTTTCAGAAGGTGGAAGCAAGAGGAAAATTAGCTGAAAGTCACGCATCTCATGCAAAGTTTCTCAGTAGAAGCCAGACAACCAATATCTTCCATAGGAACATGGGTGGTAGCAGCCCTATCTGTAGCCTCCATAGCCGGAGCCATAGCCACAACCCTGACCTTGGATGCAGCCATAGCCACAGTCCAGGTCTCTAAGACCATAGCCCAGACAGTCATAGTAGTTGCTGTAGTAATAGCTCATGGTGCCAATGGTTGAGGACTTGGTTGAGAACAAAATGTTTACTTGCAGAATATGAACTTCTCTGCTTTCACAGAGGCTTTTATGCACCCTTCATAGTGGGTGTGGGGTAAAATCCTGACCTTGGATTTGATCAACTAATATCCATGAAAACTATTCCATTAACATCTTAATTTGGAGGAGTGGCCATCAAACCCATTAATTTTGAAATACCTTTATAGCTGCCTCTAATACTTTAAGCTATATCGTACGCCCTTAATAATTTTTTTTAATTTACTGCCATTCTTAACCTTTATAACTAAGTTTCACAAGTTTGCATAGCATAGAAGCCACATGTATTATTTAAGTGTGCCTTAAAGTAATAGTATTATTCTTTCAAAAGCTGAAAGCAAATTTCGGGTTGCAATAAGCAGGATTTAGAAGTCTTACTGTGTTATTATCAACATTATCTCAATTTTTTGTTTCTCTCCCGAATGTTCAGATGAATACTGCTTTTTGTTTTGCCTTACTTATTTGAAAAGATAGACTTTGGTATTTTATTACAATGTTTTTGGGCTAATTCATAGCATCATTATGCTCATTGTCTCATATATTTTTGTATGGTTATATGGTGTTCAACTTTAAATGCATTAACATTTCTTAAACATGAGTTATTTAAAATATGTTTACCAGTAAAAAATGAGTACATTTATATATATAATTTTGTGTGTATGATACTTTCTATGTATTATATTTAGCATAACAGGTGTATATCTGAGCCATATATAGTGAAATGTATAAATTGAGATGTACTTATACTTAAAACATACTTATCCTTGTGTTAATCACTTCTCATAAGCTGTTTACTGGTTCCCTGAATAATAGCTGGTAATATCCTAGGTTCAAGAAAAGACACATAAAAAAGAAATCATCCAACACTGCAAAGATCATGTGAAATATAAATAATGCAATGTGAAGAGTCAATGATATTTTAAGTTTTAGACTAGAGATTATAAAATATGTGAACGTAATAAACAATGCTACATTTTTATAGAAAATATTTGACAAAATGGTCCAAGAGTTCTTTATATAGTTTTACATTTTGTTTCTTCATTGCTATATATGACATCTGGTTATAGTAGGTTTTTTATTAATAAAATGTTTCCATTTTTATCTAGTCATAGCTGATGGTAGATATGGTAGGAAAGTTCTGTTTATCCAAGAAAGGATCTAAATCTTTATGAAACAAAATTATTCAAAGCAAAACACATTAATTTTTTATACATGAAGTTTTTTAAATATATGATTTTAAATCTCTAGATTATTTTCTTGATCTAATTCCAATGGTGATAATAATCAAAAAAGATAAAGACATAACTTTTGGTTATTAAATAGCTCTGAATATTTTGCTATAGGAAAATTCAATCACTCCTTTTTCTGTATTACTTAAGAGGATTACTTCAGTTTCTATATTGCTTAAGAGGATTGTTTCAGAGTCCTGTTAAATGTTTGTTTTCTTTCACTCACAGGTCTTATATCATCAATGGGAACCCACATATATACTTTGCTAATGAACACTGAAATCAAAGTAAGGATTCCCAAAACTACTACTGTTATTGACCATCTGTCTATAGTGGATGTCAATATACCTATAAGAGAAATATGGTCAGAGATCAAACAGTGGACTGCAAATATTATTCTAAAATTATACAATATTGTCAAATATTGGCAAAACACACAAAAAATCAAATCAAATATCAGTGAGAGTAACAAAAGAGTGCAATTAGATGAATAGATATAAAATAAACATTACAAGATTAAAGGCTTTCATGCAATACTAACATAGGCCCTTTAGAAAATATAATTGAAGCCGGGCTCGGTGGCTCAGCCTGTAATCCAGTGCTTTGGGAGGCTGAGGTGAGTGGATTGCCTGAGCCTGTGGGTTCGAGACCCACCTGGGCAACTTGGCGAGACCTCATCTCTACAATAAAACCAAAAAGTTAGCCGGCCGTGGTAGTGCACGCCTGTAGTTCCAGCTCTTGGAAGGCTGAGGCAGAAGGATCGCCGAAGCCCAGCAGGTTGAGGCTGCGGTGGCCGGGAGCGGCCACTGCACTCCAGTCTGGGCTACAGAGTGAGACTCCAACTCAAAAAAAAAAAAGAAAATATAACTGAAAAACAGCGCCGGGCTCAGTAGCTCAGTCTGTAATCCCAGCACTCTGGGAGGCCAAGGGGAGTGGATTGCCTGAGGTCACAGGTTCGAGACCCACTCGGGCAACTTGGCAAGACCTCATCTCTACAATAAATCAAAAAAAATAGCTGGGCATGGTAGAGCGCCTGTAGTTCTGGCTACTTGGAAGGCTGAGGCAGGAAGATTGCTGGCAGGTCGAGGCTGTGGTGACTGTGAGCGTGTCACTGCACTCCAGTCTGGGCAACAGAGTGAGACTCCAACTTAAAAAACTAAAAAAGAGGCTGGGCTCGGTGGCTCAGTCTGTAATCCCACGCTTTGGGAGGCCGAAGTGAGTGAATTGCCTGAGCCTGCGGATTTGAGACCTGCCTGGGCAACTTGGTAAAACCTCATCTCTACAATAAATCAAAAAATCAGCCGGGCATGGTAGCGCGTGCCTGTAATTCCGGCTACTCGGAAGGCTGAGGCGGAAGGATCGCCGGAGCCCAGCAGGTCGAGGCTGCGGTGGCCGGGAGCATGCCCCTGCACTCCAGTCTGGGCCACGGAGTGAGACTCCAACTCAAAAAAAAAAAAAAAAAACTAAACTAAAAGAGAAAGAAAGAAAGAAAAAGAAAAATAGCTTATTCCAATTTCAGTGATAATGTTAAATAGAGCAATGGATTTAATAAGAAATGTGCATTACAAGCAGGTAAAATGTGGAGAAACGTTATGGAAAGATATAAAAGACATGAATGAATGAAAAGTTAGGCATTCACTTTATCATATGAAAAGATAAAATACAGAAATGATTATAATATTTCCCATTTTAATTGATAAATGTAATAGGATCCCAATCAATATAACAGTGTAATAGTTTTGGAAATTTGCAAAATTATCTTAATATTTATCTAATAAAAGAAGATAATTTTCTACATGAGATATTAAAATATAATAAAACAGCATGATAACATTGTTAAAATTAACAATTTATTGGAATAAAATAAAAAGTCCAATTTATCATTATGTTTGTGGCTTTCCTAGCATTTTATTTGAGAATTTACAAATACACAGAAGGGGATTTAATTTTTAGGTTTTTTTTGTTATATCTTTTTCAGTTTAAGTGCAAAAATAATGCTAACATTTGTAAAATGTTATTTCCATATTTTGCTCTATCTGTTCTTTGATAGCCTAGAAAAAATTACCTTGGTGAGATCTATTGATAATATTTTTGTTTACTATCATAACTACTGGTCTAATTAAATTTACTCATTCCATCTTAAAATGCGTATTTAAGACAGCATAATATATTGGAGTAAAGTGTGGCCTGTATTCAGATATTTTCAGTTTTTTAGCATACCGTTGACAATTTGAGGACAAATCTGCAGCCGTTGTTATATTTTCTTGCTCATGTTTAAACTCATCACATACACACACAAATTGCATCACAAGATTTCTTTTTGTTTTCATGATTCCTCCAATCAACTGACCAATTTATCAGTCCTATTTTTCCTACATTCTAACTTTTTAGTGTTTGTTTTAATGTGTTTGTTTGAAACAGGACTTCGCTTTGTCACTCAAGCAGAAGTTCAGCAGCACCATCAAAGCTTATGGCAGCTTTGAATTCCTGGGCTCAGGAGACCATTTTGTCTCAGCCTTTTGGGTAGCAGGACTACAGGTGCACACTACCATGCCTGGTTTTTTTTGTTGTTGTTTTAGTTGGAGTCTCACTCTGTCGCCCAGACTGGAGTGCAGTGTGCTCCCGGCCACCGCAGTCTCGACCTGCTGGGCTCCAGCAATCCTCCCGCCTCAGCCTTCCAAGTAGCTGGAATTACAGGTGTGCCCTACCACAACTGGCTAATTTTTTTTTTTTTTTTGGTTTATTGTAAGGATGAGGTCTCATCAATTTGCCCAGGCAGGTCTCGAACTCACGGGCTCAGGCAATCCACTCACCTTGGTCTCCCAAAGTGCTGGGATTACAGGCTGAGCCACAGAGCCCAGCCCTAATTTTTTTGTATTTTTGGTACAGGGTCTATTGTTCAGTCTGGTCTCGTACTCCTGGCCTCAAGCCATCTTCGCACCTCTGTCTCCCAAAGTGTTGGTGGGATTATAGGCGTCAGTTACTGTGTTTGACCTTTTCTTTAATTTTTAACATTTCCTCTTCCTATTTTGTAATTACCTTTTTGTCCCTTTCTAACTTTTGAGCTGCATAAGTACATATGTCTTCAGTTTTACTGTTTTAGATATTATTGTTAAATGATTAACATATTTAAAACTCTGGATATATTTTACTTTATATGTTGAGATACAAACCTAGATTTTTATATGCAATGTTCTTATTTTTTATTTAATAAATATTCTACTGTCTTATTCTTAAACTATTTCCCATTCATTACTTAATTAACATACATATTTTAATATAGTTTTTATTAAACTAATCTCTAGTGTAATTGCATCATGGGTTGATAAAATATTCTTGCTATTTTTCTAAATATTGTACTATGATTAAAATTTTCTGTTTTCCTATAGCATCATTGTATGTTTTATTACACTTATGTCTATTTTTTGTACATAATCTCTTCTAAGTGAATAGTTGTATGAAAAATTATCTAACACCAGTTGTATTTGTCTTTAATGTGTTCATTTCTAATATTTGCCTTCTAATTATTTTAAGTCTATTTTTGGTACACAGTTGACAATAGCTGTTATAACTTGATTACCAATTGCACTCTTATAAATGTATAATTATAATTTGAACTATGTAATATTTTTCATATATACTTTATTTCGTAAGACTTTTGTGCCTTTGTTTCAGTCTATGTTGCCTTTTATGTCTTTGGCCGTTCTTTTTTTTTTTTAACTTTCTTTACTGTTTAAAGCAAGTGACATCTACTGATACATAGTGGCAGCGTAGTCCAAATGCATGAGAAAATATATCATTGGCTAGAAATATTACTAATTAGATAACGATTACATTCAGAACAATAAAGTAATGATGCCTTAAGCAGTGTCACAAAGTTCTGGAGGTTGTATGCTATTCAGTGAGCCAAGTCATTGAAAATTGTCAGAAAAAAATATATACACATAGCATTTTAAATATAATCTCAAGAGTTGTACGGACACCAAAAATTCAAGGCACTCAAAGTTAACAAAAGCTAGTTAAGATGACTGTGTAGGCCAGGCGTCTCGAGGCCTAGTGAGAGACACTAAAATTACTAGAATATTGAAGCTGAAGATTACTTTTAAGTAGCTAAAAGCATTAATTTTGCTATTTTCAAGTTTACTTTACCCGTAGATAAAAGCATGAAGGTAATTCTTATACATATTTTAACAGTCAACTTTCTGAGATATGTAATTACTTCCAGAAAGGACTATGCAGATCAGCTGCTTAAAAACCTAAGTTGCTATTAGAAAGAATTTTTTTCTTACTGTTTGATTAGCTAAGGACGAAAGTCTTACTCTAGTAACAGCCCTAGTTAGTACAAAAAGTCTTGACTAGTTTCCTAAGCATGCAGCACACACAGTTTATCTAGCAAGTTAAACTATGCAGACAAGGGTTTTTCAAGGCTTTACTGAAGTTTTTGGTATATTGGAGTTACATTGAGGGACTAGTGCTTTTCAGGGCAAAGTTAACCTTAGTATAAGATTCAGGTACTGCTGAGCACCTTAGAATGATTAAATCATTGTGTAATGATTGTATTAATTTGTCTTATCCTGCTGTCATTAAATATTCAGTTTATGTAACTTATGTTCAGATTCATTGCCTAGCACACAACTTTCTGATTAGCGTGAGGCTCACTATTCCTTACTGGAAAAGAGTAAGCTAATTACATTAAGTTTAAGCCCTTTGGCCACTCTGACAGTCATTTCTCAGGGTAAATTAATAAATTGGCTTCTGACTATGATTTCTTTCCCCATATATGATAGAGGTGTCATGCTGATAAAGTAGGCTTTGAGTATTTCCATCTCCCTGTGATGTAACTTTATTCTGAAAATTAATAAAATGATCTGATTATAATTTGGATTTCCATTTAGGTTGACTTGGGATAATTCAAAAATCAAGCAAATTCAAATGTCATAGTTCTTGCAACAATGATTCCATATTGTATATGAATGAATTGGCATTATGTTTTACAGATAATCCACTTTGACTTGTTAATAGCAGCCAGCCCCCGAGAGTTGGATTGGTTCTCAATGTACTGACTGAGCCATCTAGGTGAATCTGCAAGCTAAAGAGCTAGACTTTGGGTAGGGGTTAATTTTTCAGGATAAGTAATGTTTCCCTAGGATTCTCCTCCCAGAGATTTGACTTTTTTCCCTCAGGAGATTCTGGAAACTTTTCTCTGTACTCTGTGAGCTAAGAAGAATTTAATTATTCAGCAGAATTATTTTTGTCAGCATATATCTGAGGCTAAACCTTGTATCCATTGTATTTCAGAAAATGTATTTACTCGCCTCATTTCTTCCATGCGTTTATTGAACAGTATCCTGGGCTATCCAAGAAGGATAAGCATGAAGACATAGAAGACCAGCTGCTGCAATGCCCTTCCTTGCACATGCCTTAGCAATGTGCTTCACACCTGAGCTTTTATGTCAGCCACAGACTGCTTCTGCTCTTGTCATTATTCATTTCTTCTTTGACATAGTAAAAGGCTAAATATCATATTTTTCTCTGCCATTAGATGTGTTTGCTTACTTCATGAAGTTTATTTACATCTTTCTTTGCCATTTTTTTGACCTCAAAAAATGAACCAGCAGGACTACCTCAGTTTTTGTTTATGTATTTAGAATTTTTCTGGTGTTCTGTATTAATTACTTCGCTGTTTTTTATGCTGTACCCAAGACAATTACCCCAATGTTGGTATCCTAGTTGTCTAAATATGTTTCAGCAAACACTGAGATGGTTTGCATTTAAGTGGTGATGTAAAAGCAAAATATAAATTGCATCAAAATAATGAAGGCAGCTGTTCATTTTGGGTTTTTTTTAGGCTTTTCTTCTCATGCCAAAAAAAAGATGCATTCAAAGTTCACAGTATTGCAGTATTACAAATTTAATTCTCATATTCTGAAAAACAAGTTAGACACAGCAACTTTTATAAAATTCTATGATTAATATAACTAATTATTGAATCTAGTTAACATTAGATTCTTGAATTTGGAGTACTGCTCTGGAAACTAAACTTTGCATTCAATGGAATAAAATAATTGTCTGAAATTAGCGAGAGAAACAAAATTTTTACAGGATTCTTGGATGTGATGTGCTAACTTTTTTCATGTAGAATTTTCTAAAATATATTTTAAGATAAATCCAAAGTACTAGACTTAAATATTTGTATTATCACATTGTTCTCCAACCTCAATACAATTTTATTTAGTGATTTACACAATTTGTCATTATTGAAGACTGTTAGGAATCAGTTTTCTGAAATTTATTTTTGTCAAACATCAAAGCCGTTTATTCTGTGCTTATACTGTAAGAGGCACCAAACCAACTTCTTTACTTTAATTTTATTTTGTTCTCAAAAAAATTTTGCAAAATGGGTACACTCTATCATTAACCCCTGTTTTCATCTTTTATCTATGAGATTTTATATAAGATGACTATGAACTATGTAAGATATGTATAGATATTTGTATACATGTGTCTCATTTTCAGGTGAGAGTTTGCTAGGCTGAAAGAAAAAGACAAAATTAATGGGTATGTAGATGGAGTTTAGTTTCATTCAGATGAATAATACCACTGGGATATGGGTGCTTTGTTATATCAGTTAGATTACTCAGATTGATAATTTCCCCTAAGGAAAGGAAAACAGATTATCTCTTTGATGAAATGAAGGGACAGGACAGTCGTTCCTGATTCATTCATGGCAACAAAGACAAAGACCTGGCTTTTGGTTTCCCTCATGGACCTGCTTTTGCTCAGGCACTTGGGCACTTGCCTAATATTTGCTTCTGGTCTATTCCAGCTCTTCAACTTGACAGTTTATAATAACTTTGTAGGTCCACAGTATTGGGTGAAGAAAGCAAGAGAAGGAGGAAACTCTACCTTGTTCTCTAAACAATCTTTCTCATTAAAAACTTGTAGACCTGCCTGGGCAACTTGGCGAGACCTCATCTCTACAATAAATAAAAAAAATTAGCCGGGTGTGGTAGGGCGCGCCTGTAGTTCCAGCTACTTGGAAGGCTGAAGCAGAAGGATCGCCGGAGCCCAGCAGGTTGAGGCTGCGGTGGCCGGGAGCGTGCCACTCACTCCAGTCTGGGCGACAGAGTGAGACGCCAACTAAAAAAAAAAAAAAAAACTTGTAAAATATTACATGAGACTCTTTGGACCTGTTTGTCAATGAATAAGTATTCTTATAGTTGACATTCTCAGGTAAGTGATTGTATGCCTCCAATATCTCTAATAAATGGCAAACTAGTTAAAATAAATACCCAATACCTACGCACTAGGCCAGGAGAAAAACATTGGCTACAGATTATTTTTTTAAGCTATCTTCATCATCTAAAATTCTACCACTAAGAAAACTTTTATATGTGCATCAGAAAGCCACAGATGCAAATATCAATGAAATAAATAAAAGCAAAGATTTCTCAGGATGCAAAAATAAAAAAGTCAACATCACTAATTATCAGAGAAATGCAAATTAAAAGCACAATGAGATATCACCTCACAGCAGTCAGAATCACTGTTATGAAACAGTAAAAGAAAAACAGATGTTGGTATGTTTGTAGAGAAAAGGGAACACTCATCTACTGTTGGGACTGTAAACTAGTTATTAACTCCATTGAAAACAATATGGATATTTGTCAAAGAACTAGACATCAAAAAACATTTGACTCAGCAATCTCACTATTAGGGATCTACCCAAAGAAACACAGATCATTATTTAAGAAATATACCTGTATTCATGTGTTCATTGCAGCACTATTCACAATAACAAAATCATGGAACCAACCTTAGCACCCACCAATGATTGACTGAATAAAGAAAATGTGCCAAGCATGGTGGCTTATTCTTGTAATCCCAGCACTTTTGGAGGCTGAGGCAGGAGGATTGCTTGAGCCCAGGAGTTCAAGCCCTAGGCAACATAATGAGACCACATCTTTAAAAAATTAAAATTAAAAAATTAAAAAATTAAGCCAGGCATGATAGTACACACCTGTAGTCCCAGCTACTCGAGAGGCTGGGGCAGCAGGATTGCCTGAGTCCAGGAGGTTGAGGCTGCAGTGAGCTGTGATCATTCCACTGCACTCCAGCCTAGGTGAGAGTGAGACCCTGACTGAAAACAAAACAAAACAAAACGGAATATATATATGGAATACTACATAGCCATAAAAAGATGAACTCATGTATTTTGCAGCAACATGGATGGAGCTGGAGAACATCATCCCAAGTGACTGAACTCAGAAATAGAAAGCCAGACTCTGCATGTTCTAACTTATA
The DNA here is from genome assembly GCA_963574415.1 of Tarsius wallacei. NCBI lineage: Eukaryota > Metazoa > Chordata > Mammalia > Primates > Tarsiidae > Tarsius > Tarsius wallacei. The sequence continues at coordinate 2,023 of CAUYQG010206097.1, read as the reverse complement.
TGAGGGAGCTAAATGGCCACAAAGATGAAAATAATAGATACTGGGGACACCAATAAGGGAGCAGGTGAGGAGAAGGATTGGGGTTCAGAAATTACCAGTTGGGTACGATATTCATCATCTGTGGATGGCTCACCTGAGACTCAATCCCCACCACTACACAATATGTTCTTGTAACAAACATGTACTTGTGTCCCATAATTCTAAAATTAAAAAAAGAAAATGTCTACATTAGATATTAAAACCAAATTAATTCATATGTGAGGGCTGCATGAGAGTGAAAAGCTAAATTCTAAGCAAAATGAAAGATAACAATTGAGTTTGTTCAATTTAGCTGATAAGGCTGAGATTCTAAAGCTTGGCATATTGTGGATAAATTGTCATTGTTTAAGTTGAACATAAATTAGAAGGTATAAAACAACTTAGAAGTAAAATCACAGGTTCAGAGGTAAATGAGTCTAAAGGTAAGGTACACTTAAAGATTTTTAAATAAAATCCATATACACAAAAATAAACTCTAAATAGATCAAAGATCTAAATGTAAAACCTCAAATTATAAGAATTCTAGAAGAAAACATAGGAAAAACCCTTATGGAAATTGGAATAGTCAACCAATTCCTGATCAACTCTCCAAAAATGAATGCCATAAAAGGTAAGACAGACAAGTGGGACCTCACCAAACTCAAAATCTTCTGCAAAGCAAAAGAAACCACCAAGAGAGTGGAGAGACAGCACACAAAAGGGGAAAAAATATTTTCCAGGAGTAAATCTGACAAAGGTCTAACATCCAGGATCTACAAGGAACACAAACATGATGAAAGGGGAAAAAAAAACCTCTGTTAAAAAGTGGGCAAATGGGAAACCCCTTCGGGTCCCCTCCCACTGTGGGAGCTTTTCTATCCTGTCAATAAATCATGCTTTCTCATTCACAAAAAAGTGGGCAAAAAATGTGAATAGACACTTCTCAGAAGAAGACATACAAGCAGCCAATAGATACATGAAATAATGCTCATCCTCACCAATCATCAAAGAAATACAAATTAAAACCAAACTGAGATACCACTTAATACTAGTCAGGATGGCCATCATCAACTCAAAAAACAACAGACGCTGGAGAGGACGCGGAGAATAGGGAACATTTCTACACTGTTGGTGGGAGTGTAAACTAGAACAACCTTTGTAGACAACAGTGTGGCAATTTCTAAAAGATTTAAAAATCGACCTTCCATACAACCCAGCAATATCACTTCTGGGAATATACCTAGAGGAACTCACATGACTCTATGAAAAAGATACTTGCATATGTATGTTTATTGCAGCATTATTCACAATAGAAAAAACATGGACTTTACAGCAACTTGGATAGATTTAGAGTCTATACTATCAGTGATCTATCACAGAAACAAAGATCTAAGTACTACATGTACTCACTCGTAAGCAGATCCTGAACATTTATAATAATAGTATAAGAAAGGGATTGGCAGTAGGTAGTGGGACACTGCCAGGGGAAGGGGGAGCACATAATATCAGTAAGGGTACCCAAACTATACCTGCAAGATGACCACTTATGTACCTAATCCTAAATTGTAACCCACATCTTTACAATAAAGGAACTTAAACGTGCTGAAAGAAAAAAACAAACAGCCCCATTAAAAAGTGGGCAAAAGACATGAATAGATACTACTCAGAAGATAAATGGGCAGCCAACAGACACATGGAAAAGTGCTCAGCCTCACTCATCATCAGAGAAATGCAATTCAAAACCACATTGAGATATCATCTAACCCCAGTAAAAATGTCCATCGTTAATAAAACAAACAACAGATGCTGGTGAGCACGCAGAGAAAAGAGAATGTCTCTACATTGCTGGTGGAAATGCAAACTATTGCAACCTCTTTGGAAGACAGTGTGGTGATTTCAGAAAGAACTAGAAATTGACCTTCCTTATGACCCAGCAATCCCTGTATTGGGAATATACCCAGAGGATCTCAATTTATTCTACAAAACGATACCTGCACACACAAGT
>CAUYQG010206095.1:0-22026 GCA_963574415.1 Tarsius wallacei | reverse complement strand
TAGTGGTGTTCCCTGGAAGGCTCCCCTGGCTCTGGGTTCTGGAAGAGCAGCAGTTCCATTCCTCTTCCCCAGTGACACGGCACCAGGCCTGTCTTGAAGGAGCAAGAGTTGTTTTCTCACTTGGTTCATCCTCTGGAAAGGAATGTTTTCTTAGGGAAAGAAAGGTAGAAAAATGCCTTCCTGAGCCTGCAGTCAGAGCCACACCCGGGTCACCACAGATTGAGCTTCTGGACCTTTTTTAGCAAAATGTGATAACCATCAGGCGGTTGCGTTGCTCCTGGGAGTGTTGCTAGGAGACTAGGGGTCGCTCTGATCTAAGCCGGCACGGAGAAGGCCTGCTGCCCAGGTGTGGAGTGGTTGTGGTTTCCTGGCTGGTGCTGGGCACCGCTCGTGTCCCTGTCAGGAACAGCCCTGCACGTCCATTCCTAGGGAGGTGTGGTCCCTCCTGAAGAGGCCAGGCCTGAGACATGACCCTGCCAGCAGGGGGTGATGCAGGTGTCCCGCTGAGGCGTGCCCCTTTGTCCTGGGGATGCTTCTGCACCACTCACAGCTCTGCAGAAATCTCCCAGTTCCCACCAGAGCCAGGTTCTGGCCACATTGCTTGTCACAGCTGTGCCACACATCAAGTCTCCCGCATGTCTGAAGGACTCTGGTTTGAGAAATGTCCCAATACGGGGGGGCCGGATGACGCCGAACCTGGGCACAGCACCAACACAGCAACAGGAGTGGAGGGAGGAGGAAACCGGGGGAACAAGAAGCCACATTTGCTGACCATAAGGACTGGGTCTGCTCTGCTTATGTCAGATGTGAGGCTGCTGTGTCACTACTTGTGGGATGGCTAGTAGAGGGCTAGGCTCGGCCCTTGGAGAGTCTCTTGTGTTGGTTGATTGAGTTTATTTTGCTAACTAGGAAGTCCTGCTGGTCCATGACAGGGCGTTTGTATGCCTCCCTGTCTCCTGAAGCGTGTGGGAGTTGCAGGACTGGGGCTTGACACTCAGTATCTCTGCTCAGTTTCTCCTGCCATCCTTCCTAGGTACAGATAGCCTGGAATCTGCCCTGCTCACCTTTTCTGAAGCCAGAGACTGTTGTCTCAGAGACCCAGCCTCTCGAGGGATGTTCCAGTCCACCGTGCTGGGAAGGCCTGCCTTGTGCAGTCCTCACACCCTGTGAGCCCAGTTTCTTAATTCTTAGCATCAGGGACCAGCTCATGGCGACTCCTCCATGCCAGGCCCCAGCACAGGAGAAGGCCCTGCCCTGGGAACCCAGTGGAGGCAGAGGCCACATGCTGCCTGACACCACATGGCCTGGCCAGCCTGCAGAAGCCAGGGCCAGGTTCTGTAGAGAGCAGCCCATTCTCTATGGTGGTCTGTCTTTGGGCCCAGAAGATTCCTCCAAACCTGTGATTCTGCCCATGACTCAGAAATGATCCACTGTGGCTCGTTATTGTAAATGTCTGTAAAGACAGTTAGCTTTGTTTTCTGGTTGTTAGCTATGATGCAGATATTGTCTTTATAACTATAACTGTCATATATATTATATATGCAGCATGAAAATCCTGGAGGCCATGACAAAAAAAGGACGAGATTGATGAGGATTATGGGCACGATGGCTGGCGTTTGTCTGTCAGGCGCTTTGGAGATACTCACTTTTTCCTCGTGGCAGTTCTGGAAAAGGAGTTATTTATTGCACTTAGGCACAGAGGGGCCATTTCTTATACCTGAGTGCAAGGGACTTGGCCACAGTCACATAGTAGCAGGAATGGGCCAGGGTTGCAGCCCAGGCCTGCCTCATTCCCGCACCCTCCACCTCAGCCACCCCTCAACCTGTGCCACTGCTGAGTTCAGCCAGGGCAGGGCCACCTTCAACTCTGAGACTGGGGTGGTCCTCACTGCTCCTTTTCCCCTCCTTGTCCAGAGTGACGACGTCAGGAGTGATGGAGAACATGAAGAAAGTGAAGAAGGTGACCAACGGCTCCGTGGAGCCCCCGGGCGACTGGGAAGGCGCCGTGTGAGAGAGCCAGCCCCAAGGCTGTCGCTGTCAAGGACGACGTTTACTTTCTTTCTAGTCCCATTGGTGAGCGCAAGAGCTCCTCCCAGTGAGCATCGGCACCTCCCACAGTGACAGCCCAGAGCCCGCGGCCGGGAGCGGGCATCACGGAAACCCTCTGTACTTTCATGGAACCGGGGTCTGAGGCTGGTTACGGCGGGGATGGTGGGAGGACGTGTAGGAGGAGAGGAAGATGCCAGGCAGTTTGTTTTTCATGTAACCCCCTTCTTTTCCCACTGGGAGCTCTAAGGCACATGTGGCTGTGACCACCCCCCCACCTCCCCTCCTTCCTCTCCCCTCCCCGGTGTGTCACAGTGTGGGAGGGATGGTTGGTAGAGGGGTGGGGTTGTGTGACACCAGTCACAGCACAGAAACGGGCTTGGGAAAGGGTCACAGTCTGCTGAGGACATAGGGACTTACCAAGAAGGGAAGGGAGTGTGCTATTGGCTCTTTAGGGGACAAAAATGAATGCAGTTAGGTTGTTTTAGAAAGCAAAGTCAAAACCCAGTTTAGCAGCGCCCGCCCCAGGATTCCTGCCTGAATTTTGCCCTGGACCTTATCCCAGACTGTGAAAGTGCCCAAGTCGACAGTTCTAGAACCCCAGCAGTCTTCTTTCCAGTAGCCTCTGTTGTCTGAGTGCTGGGATGTCATGGTCATGCCCTGGTGCTTGGCCCAGGTGGTGGGAAGTGGTTTTCTTGCAGGAGATGTGTTCCTCATTGCCTGTTGGAGGGAAAGTGTGTTTTTAGGCTCAAAAGGCGTTCTCCCATGGGAGCCCCCGGACTGCCCAGAGCAGCCAGCATGTCCCTCTCCTTTGTGGTTTGTGTCTGTTTCATGTGATCAGAATTTGGAGGGAAACAGGAGGAAATTTTTCCTAAGGAGCAGCGGTAGGCAGAATAGGTTGTGTTTCAGCAAATACTTAAGTACAAGCAAACCATCCTCATTACAAAGCTTTTCCTATAGGTCAGTAGAATTTCTAAGTAGACGAATTAAACAGACTTGGTCCCTATCTTCCAAGAGGACGTGTGTGAAAGAAGTGAGTGTGATTAAACAGGCTTATTCTCAGGGACTTGGGATGGCGGGATCTTTTAGAGAAACTCAGTGACATCTCTTCCAGAGCTTGGGGACAAACACAGGCTTCTGCCTACAGTGAGCAGCATCGCACTCAGAGATGACTGGATGAGCTCAAGAGGTCCATTGAGGGCTTAACAGGAGACCAAGACATAGCCCCAGCAAGAAAGCTGCTTCCTGCCTAGGGGGCTGGTGGGGTAGGGTGCTTCCAGAAGCTCGAGCACCCTTCCCTGGGCCTGTCAGGGAGTCACAGTACAGGGGACCAGCCTCCGTGGGGTGCAGTCATAGGCTCTGGGAGGTGTCCTCACCTCCAGCTCAGAAGTGTCGCTCAGAAGCCATAGGGTCTGGGGTAACACTCACTGTCCCACACCATTTTCTCTTCCTGAATGACCAGGGAGGAGGCAGGTGTCCCTTTGACACACTGGGATTGGCCAGCGTGGAGGAGTAGCATGCCATCTTCCTGGACCAGGGCTGCTGCCCCGGCAGGTTCTCGAAGGAAGTATCCGCGTAGCTTCCAGTCTTCAGGAGAAGCGCTCATGTGGGGACCTTTTCTTAAAGTTAGCTTGGAGCTGTGTGACAGGAGCAGGGAGATGGAGTGGAGGTGGGGGGCGTGTTTTAACACGTTGCTTTCCTGTGCGTTAACACAGTACCTGCACTGCAGAAGTGTGGCTCAGGCTGTGGCCACCAAAACCCACCCAGGTATTTCTTCCAGAGGGATACATTGCTTTTTTCCCGCAAGCAGATGACGCTGGCGAGGCCACTGAATGCCTTGGCGGCCACAAGTTGTAACAAGGCCTCCCTGCTGGAGGTGGGTGTCCATGGAGGTGTCCTGTTTCCATGCTGGGTTTTGAAGCAAGGAAGCCAGCATGTGGAGGAGTCGGGAGGGCAGGGTGTGCGGACGAGCACTGTGGAGCCCAGCAGAGATGGAGCACCAGGCTTCCTCGGCCCCATGCCACCCTGGGCTGTTGCAGCATGACTGGCAGCTGCAGTTGTGTGGTCCTGGTGCTCTGGAATGGCAGTGTGCAGGTGAGAGGAGGGAGTGTCTTAGGAGGGAAGGGCGGCCCTCCCCTGACAAGTAGGCCGCCCGCCATGTCCTGTGCTGTGGCTGGTGGAAGGCTTGAAGTCAGATGGATGGTGGAGGAGGTCAGAACTCCAGCCCAGGACTGGGAAGGTGGGGTGTGGGACCAAGCTTTTAGGAATAACAGAAGCCCCATCCAGTTCCATGGTGTGTTTTCTCCATCACTTGGCAACTGTGACCCAGCGTCGGGCTCTGCTCTGGGGCAAGATGACAGTCGGGATCCAAAGTTGAGTCATTCCCCTGGCTCACAGGCCACCTTCCTATAGCCCCACATGCCCAGCCCCTTGGTGTCGCGTGGTCAGGCTCTTGCAGTGTTTCAAGGAATGGGCAGGACATACTGTGTGCACGTCGCAGAGCCAGGGCGGTGTTTCTAGCTTCGCTTGGCATGCCTCCCCACGTCTGCCTACGCAGAACACCCTGCTTCCTCTGAGAAATCTGTTGTGGACTGAAACGCTGCTGGCTGTGAAATTTAATAAAGTACGTGTATTTTGCTAGAAAATTATTTCTTGGACAAGAAGAACAGTCATTGATCTCTTAATCCTGCCTTTTAACCGTGACCGAGGGCTCGATCAGCCTATATCTTAGTCTCTCGGAGCTTTAAAATGTAAGTAGCATATGTTTATAATGCGGAGTGTGACGCTGGTGGATTGTGGTTCATCCTCTCCTAAGGAGACCCTCGCTCCAGTATAAAAGATGCAGGCTCAGGACATGGCCAAGAAACTACTGCAGAGTGAAAGATCCAAGGTATTCCTTGCCCAGACACAACCAGCCAGCCGAGGCAGGATCAGCTCTAAGGCCACTTCAGGAGACTGTTGGGCAAGGTTTCAGTCTGCATTATGATCTCACTGGGATCTCTGCTCTCCGCAGCCTCCCTTCCTCTTTTCTCCCCCTCCGCCCTCCCCTTCCCCCTCCCCATCCCTCCTCCTCCACCCTCTTTCTGCCCTGGCCTATTGATTCCACACAGGCCCCTTCTGGAAATCCAGCTTTGGCTTTGGTGCATTGCAGCGTTTCTCCCGCAGCTGTGTGAAGGGCATCTTTCTTAAGCGAAGGAGAATTTTACCAAGAGAGTGTAGACTAGTGTTGCGTGCCACTGCCTGGGACCCTCTGGGTTGGTCTCCCTCCACACCCTGCTTCTACTACAAGATTTCCAAGAATCTACTCCAGGCAGCCAGCCTTTACAGACCAAGGACATGTGGAGAAGATGCCTGTCTTAACGGCAGATGGCTTTCTGGCTGTCCCCCATCCGAAAGCACTTTCTTCGAGGGAGGCTCTTAGAACATTAGCCAGGCTGATGAGGGGTTGGCCTGGCTCCATACACCCAGCAGAACAGCAGGACTGTTCCTGCGTCTACTGCCAAGCTGCCAAATTGCAAGGGAAATGGAACCCACCACCCCTCTGCCCCTGTCTCCACCCTGCACCCCTTGCATCTGCCTGAGGACAGATGCATCATATGCTGGGTCCAGGATGCCCACGGCCACTGCTGTAGCTGCCCCCCAGGATTCAGGAGGTCAGCGGCTTCCTACTCCGCGAGTTAGGCTTTGACTGGATACCCTTGGTATGTCGGAAGGTATTCATCTGGAACGGACCAAATGTTCTAAAGATCTGCTCTCTACTCCCATCTTCCCCAGGGTGTTTCCTGCAGGGAGTCTTTAAAGACTCGCACCTGGATTGATGCTGACACTTGTCACCACCTGGAATGTAGTTACCAGTCGCGAGCTGCGTGTGTGTGCAGCTCCCCGGGGGCCTCTTTTGTAGCAGGAGATGCATCTGTGCCTCTCCACATGGTTTGTGCTTGAATAGCAGACAATGCCTTTAGATGGCTCACTGCCAGTGTCCCTGAGACATGGGGAAGCACGTGATATGGAGGGGCCGAGTACCGCACCAGGGCTTGGTCCTGCTGCCTCGGACCTTGCTGGGCTCTGGTAGCAGAAGTCTGCAGGGAGACCATTTGAAAGGGGCGGAGAGTTCTGGGTGCAGTCAGGTCAGTGTGAAACAGAGCAATCAGCTTATCCCAGCACGGCTTATCTTGAGGAAGGTTTTGAAATGCCATGGAGGCAGCAGGCCAAGCAGGGAACCAGAAGGGTCTGCCTTCGTGGCCTTCAAGGTCCCGTTACAGGATCCAGACATTCGTCCACCCAGGCAGTTCTTGACTCTCGAAGCAGCTTTTGCAGATCATAAATTGCATTTTACTTGGTCATGTGACCGCAAAAGAAGTCAGACATGTTTAAACCAAAAGTCAGTTCTGTTTGAGGGAGGGTCTGCAGATCTGTAAATACTTGCTGCCCTGGTTAGATCGCGACACAGGAGCTTTCAGTATTTTTGTTGTAACACTAATGATCATTGAAGAGTATTCATGTAAACACATAATGGGTGGGGGATAGATCAGGGTGGTGTAGGGGTTGAATTATCTTGCTGTGATGCAATGTGTAAAATAAAGGTTCCATGACGGAAGCGTGTGTGTGTGATCCTGGGAGTCACTGACTCCTGGGTGCTGTCTCCTCCACCTCTCGCTCATAATTTTTATCTTTGTGATTTTTGCTCATTAAATTAGTTAACTGCCTCCCACCTGCTCCTACTCACAATAGTGACACCTACTAGGAAGTCCCAGGCGTCTTAGCAGGTCTGTGGCAGCCACTGTGCAGAATCCAGCGATTGGAAGCCAGTGGTAGGTGGCTGATCTGCCCGTGCTGGGGCAGGCAGATGCCTTCTGAACGAGGATGTGGGCACTGCGGCCCCTGGGCGGGGGATGGTGACAGAGGCCGGGGCGGGCCCGTGCTGTGACAGACACGAGTGCACCTTGTCCTGACGTCAGTTAGCCGCAGCTCTGTGGGTTCTCCCACCTCGGATATGGAGAAGTCCAGGGTTTTAGGCTGGAAGCATTTTTAGAGGTGATCATTCCCAAACCAATTATTTTACTAAGAATGTTGTAAGATGAGGCACATTTCATATAAAGTAAGATTCATCCTTTTTAAAAACGTGGCTCATTGAGTTTTGGTAAAGGTGTATACAATTCTGTCGCGTCTGCCACAGCCGAGCTAGAACATTCCCACCACCCCATGAGGTTCCCTCTCCTTCCCAGCCACAACTGTCCCCTTCCGGACACCATTGCTCTGATGGCAACATGCCTGAGCTGGCCTGCCCTGCAACTTCGTGTGAATGGAGTTGCGCGTGCCCCCCCACCCCGGGTCTGGCTTCCTTCACACGGCATACTGACCTTGAGGGCCCCACCTACAAAACTCTAAAAGTTGGGACTTCCAGAGTGTGCCCAAGGCCAGGTGCGGTGGCCCCCGCCTGTGATCCCAGCACTTGGAGAGGCTGAAGTGGGAGAATTGTTTGAGGGCAGGAATTCAAGATCAGCCTGGGCAACATAGCAAGACCCTGTCTCTACAAAAACAAAAAAGTTATGCCACTGCCCACCAGCTCCCTTCCCAGCCAGTAAGTGTCAGCCGAGAAGAGAGCACAGGTCTCCTGGCTCTGCCCTTGCTGGGGTGGTGAGGATTAAGTCAAGGGCTTGGCACAGGAAGAGCGCAGAAGGTGGCTCTGCTGGTTACTGCTGTGTTTCTAGCAGTGCTGGAAGGATCCTCAGGGCACCCATCCTAGAACATCAGAAGGAAAAGGAGCCTTATGTCCGTGACAGTGGCCACACCCCACACCCCTGCAGCTCTCATCTCTGACTCCCCAGGGGCCGTGGGTGACCAAGGGAGCCTGTGGAGTAGAGCATAAGGGGTTGACAGGGGGTTCTGAGAGCGGGGACCCAGGACTCAGCATCCAGGATGAGGTGCTGCGGCAGCTCAGGCAAAGGACAGCTGAGAGCAGGCGGGAAGCACATCATGGCTCACCTGGTGCGGCTGTGAGATTGTAGCAGATGGGTCTCCTGCGGAGCCTGAGAATCTGCCTTGCGATGCTGCCACAGTTGTCCTGGACCGCACGGAGAACAGATCTGACCCACCCCCTTCTGGAGTCTCAGCCAGTCTTCAGCTGGGCGTGTCTGAGGCTACCTTGCACAGAGCTCTGCTGGACCCAGGTCAGCCGCTCTGTGCCTTCGGGGGGTTGCAGCAGGGACCCCTCGAGAGAGAGAGCAGTGGCCTGGCCATCCTCTGCTCCCCTGCATCACCCTTCTTGGGACCCTTTGCTGTTCAGGTCTCCTGGCTCTGCTGTCTCCAACAGTCTGCCTAGAGCTTTCGCAGTTAGAAACGCCTGTAGGGCAATCCCTTTGGATCCCCTCCCACTGTGGGAGCTTTTCTGTCCTCTCAATAAATCCTGCTTTCTCCCTTAAAAAAAAAAGAAAAGAAACGCCAGTAATCTCACCACTTTGTGAGACTGAGGCAGGAGGATTGCTTGAGCCCAGGAGTTAAAGACCAGCCTAAGCAGCATAGCAAGACCTCTTCTCTCCAAAAGAAAAAAAAAGAAAGAGCAGCTGTCGGGAACAACGACAGATAAGTTTAGCAGCCCTGAAGCCCATGGGTTTGGCATTAGGAAAGCCAGTGGTGGCACACATCTGTAATCCCAGCACTGCAGGAGGCCAAAGCGAGAGGACTGCTTGAACCCAGGAGTTTGTGACCAGCCTGGGCAGCATAGTGAGATCTCACCTCAACAAAAAATAAATTAAGCTGGGTGTGGAGGTGCACGCCTATAGTCCCAGCTACTCGAGAGGCTGAGGCAGAAGGATTGCCTGAGCCCAGGAGGTCGAGGCTGCAGTGAGCCGTGATCCTGCCACTGCGCTCCAGCCTGGGTGATAGAGTGAGACCCTGACTCATAAAAAAGAAAAAGAAAAGCCCACGCCCACGAGTCTCCACAGCTTCACTCTCCTGCCCCGGTGTTCTCTCACTCAGCTGCATCGGGTGAGGAGGCAGTCACCTGTTGCAGTGCCAGGCACGGAGGGAGTGCCCAGCAAACGGGAGCCCTTCTGGGCATGTGCCTGCCTCTCGACTAGACTTCATTCCACAGGAGCACTTCTAGGGGGACAGGTAGTTCCCTCTGCCTTCTTTGGCTTGCTGAGTTTTCCCTCGCTTGGGCCTGGTCCGCACGGATCTCCTCCCTCCAGCCAGGAACGGCAATGTGAGGCCGAGGAGACCAGCCTGACCCACTGGCTCCAAAGATGGGGACGGATCAGCTGGTTTATTGAGGCACTTGCTTGGGGTAAATACCTCTTTTTTTTTTGAGACAGAGTCTAACTCTGTTGCCCAGGCTGGAGTGCAGTGGCGCGATCACGGCTCACCACAGCCTCGACCCCCTGGGTTCAGACGATCCTCCCGCCTGGGCCTCCCAAAGTGCTGGGACAATGGGCATAAGCCACCGCACCTGGCGCAAAATCTTTTGAAGTCGGAAAAATAACAGGTTCCTGAGCACCGAGAGGCTGGGGGTTTTCTGGCTGTTGTGATGAACCAGGAATTGCAGGCTGAGCCCCAAGCAGATGTCAGCCCAAACGTGCATCTCTGAGAACAGCCAGCCACCTCTCGGGCCCCAGGACCCAGGATAAGTCCTCCCAGACCTTTGTCATCACTGGCTTGGGTGGGCTGCCCTTCGCCAGGAGTCTGTCAGGTGGGCCGCTGAGTCGCTGCACACTTCCAGAGACTGTGTAGCAGGGAGGCTGGCTAAGTGGTTCCCGGAAAGGGCAGAAGTGCTGACTCCCTTCCCGCAGGCCTGCGCTGGCCGGGTCCCGTCAGCACGGAGGCATTTCTGAGATTTCGTTCCGAGCCCCTTGGAAAGAAACTTGCTCGGCGGTTTGGGATCTCAATGCTTAAGGGCTGCACATTAAAGTGCTCTTTCAGGCCAGGCATGGTGGCTCATGTCTGTGACCCCAGCACTTTGGGCTCAAGGGATCTTCCTGCCTCAGCCTCCTGAGCATCTGGGACTACAGGCGTGTACCACCATGCCCAGATCATTTTTTTTTCTATTTTTTTGTCTCCCTTCCTCTTCCACCTGCCCCACTTTTTTCTATTTTTAAAACATATTTACTATTACTTTTAACAAATCAGGGTCTCACTCTGTCACTCAGACTGGAGTGCAGTGGCATGATTATTGTTCACTGCAACCTCGACCTCTTGGGCTCAAGTGATCCTCCCATCTCAGCCTCCTGAGTAGCTGGGACTATACAGGTGGACGCCACTGTGCCCGGCTAATTTTTTGGCTTCTTTTTTTTTTGTAGTAATGACGCCTCGCTGTTTCCCACTGATCTTGAACTTGTGAGCTCAAGCATTCCTCCTGCCTGGGTCTCCTAAATTGCTGGGATTTCAAGGTGTGAGCCATAGCCTTTTTTTTTTTTTTAAGAAATAATGTCTTACTTTGTTGCCCAGGCTGGTCTCAAATTCCTGAGCTCAAGAAATCCTCCCACCTCAGCCTCCCAAAATGCTGGGATTACAGGTGTGAGCCACTGTGCCTGGCTAGGGTGTTTTTGTTTTTGTTTTAGAAACAGGGTCTTGCTCTGTCACTCAGGCTGGAGTGCAGCGGCACAATCATAGCTCACTGCAATCTCAAACTCCTGGGCTCCAGCAATCCTCCCACTTCAGCCTCCTGGGATTCCAGGTGTGAGCCACTGCACCTGGCCTCTTTCCAGGGATTTCTGGATGTTGCTGTCACTAGATCTCCGACACCTCATCTTCACCCTTTTCATTTCATCCGGCCCCTCCCATCAGCAGTAAAGCTTGTTTGAGTTTTTCCTGTTAAAGAAAGCTCAGCAGGGCGCAGTGGCTCATGTCTGTGATCTCAGCACTCTTGGGAGGCCAAGGTGGGAGGCTCACTTGAGCCCAGGAGTTTGAGACCAGCCTGGGCAACATAGCAAGACTTCATCTCTACAGAAAAAAACAAAAACACAAAACACAAAAATTAATCAGGTGCGGTGGCACACTCCTGTAGTCCCAGCTACTTGGGAGGCTGAGGCAGGAGAATCACCTGGGCCCAGGAGGTCGAGGCTGCAGTGAGCCGTGACCCTACTACTGCTCTCCAGCCTGGGCAACAGAGTGAGACCCTGACTCAAAAAAAAAAAAGAACATTAAAAAGGCACATCAAAAGCTGCACTTACAAAATGAAATGACCACACAACATCCCTCTCCCCCCCAAAATAACCCTGGCTCTCCTCCTGGGCGCTTCTCTTTCCCACCCCCATCCCAGTCTATAGTTCAAGTCCACCCGCTTCTCTCTCCGCAGGGTACTGCCCTGGCTGGCTGCCCTCACCCCTCATCTGCATGACAGCACCAGCCACCTGCCAGCTGGCCACGGGCCCCTCGTCTTGCCCTCCCTCCAGCCTGCTTGCCAAGGGCTAGCCAGGGGAACTTTTCAAAAGCACCTGCCCACTTTGGTAAGCACAGAGACACAGGAGTGACCAGGAAGAGCCCAAGGTCAATATACGGAATCAGCTGTATGCAAAGTATGCACTTACAATGGGCAAGTGTAGACAAAGTGTACACTTACAATGAGTAGTTCAAAAATGTAATTAAGAAAACAACTCAGGCCAGGTGCGGTGGCTCATGCCTATAATCCCAGCGCTTTGGGAGACCGAGGTGAGAGGATTGCCTGAGCTCACGGTTCGAGACCAGCCAGGGCAACTTGGCGAGACCTCATCTCTACCATAAATCAAAAAATTAGCCAGGCGTGGTGGTGCGCATCTGTAGTTCCAGCAACTTGGAAGGCTGAGGCCGAAGGATCGCCTGACCCCAGCAGGTCAAGGCTGCGGTATCTGGGACTACAGGTACTGCATGAGCATGCCACTGCAATCCTGCCTGGGCGACAGAGTGAGACTCCAACTAAAAAAAAAAAATAATAGCTCCATTTACAATAGCACCAACAACAGAAAATACTTAGGCAGCCAGGCACGCTGGCTCACAGCTGTAATCCTAGCACTTTGGGAGGCTAAGGCAGGAGGATTGCTTGAGCACAGGAGTTAGAGACCAGCCTGGGCAACATAGTGAGACCTTGCTGCTACAAGAAGAAAAAAAAAAGTGAGGCGTGATGGTGCACGCCTGTAGTCCCAGTTACTTGGGAGACTGAGGCAGAAGGATTACCTGAACCCAGGAGGTGGAGACTGCGGTGAGCCGTGATAGTGCCACTCTACTCCAGCCTGGGCAACAGAGTGAGACTCCTACTCAAAGAAAAAAAAAAAAAAAGAAGAATTTTAGCAAGTGCAAAACTTATACTCTGAAAACTATAAAATGTTGAAAGAAATTAAAGAAGTCCTAAATAAATAGAAAGACGTCTCACAATTATGGATCAGACAACAACACTGTTAAGATGACAATACTCCCCAAATTGATGTACATATTCAGTGCAATTCCTATCAAAATCCCAGCTGGCTTCTTTGCCCAAATTCACAAGTTGAGCCTAAAATTGATATGCAAATGCAAAGGATCCAGAATAGCAAAAATGTTGAAAAAGAAGAACAGAATTGATGAATTCACTTCTCAATTTAAAGACTTCCTACAGGCCAGGCCTGGTGGCTCACGCCTGTAATCCCAGCAACTTTGGGAGGCCGAGGTGGGAGGATCACTTGAGCCCAGGAGTTCGAGACCAGCCTGGGCAACATAGTGAGACCTCGTCTCTACAAAAAATAAAAAAAATTAGCTGGGCATGATGGCAAGTACCTGTAGTCCCAGCTACTTGGATGGGAGGCTGAGGTGGGAGGATCACCTGAGCCCAGGAGATCGAGGCTGTGGTGAGGCATGATCATGCCACTGCTTTCCAGCTTGGGCAACAGAGTGAAACCGTGACTCGAACAAAAAAACAACAAAAAAAACTTACTCCAAAGCTGCAGTAATGAAGAGAATGTGGTAGAAGTCTAGACATACATATAAATCAATAAGAACTGAGAGTCCCAAAATAAACCCATCCACTCTTAGTTGATTGACTTTCGTCAAGGGTGCTACAACATTCAATGGGGAAAGAATCGTATTTTCCTTTCTTTTCTTTTCTTTTTTGGAATTGGAGTCTCACTCTGTCACCCAGGCTGGAGTACAATGGCACGCTCACGGCCACCACAGCCTCGACTTGTTGGGCTCAGGCGATCCTTCCACCTCAGCCTTCCAAGTAGCTGAAACTACAGGCACGTGCCACCATGCCAGGCTAATTTTTTGACTTATTGTGGAGATGAGGTCTCACCAAGTTGCCCAGGCTGGTTTCGAACCTGGGGGCTCAAGCAATCCTCTCGTCTCAGTCTCCCAAAGTGCTGGGATTCTAGGCGTGAGCCACCGCGCCCAGCCAGAATAGTCTTTCAATGGTGTTAGGACAACTGAACATCAAAATGCCAAAAATACATTTGTCCTTCTCTCTTACATCCTGTCAGAAGTAGCTCAAATGGATCATGTACCTAAATGTTAAGTGCTAACACCAAAAAACTTAGAAGGAAACATAGGGGTAAACCTTCATGCCCTTGTATCAAGACGACGGTTTCTTATACGGGACATGACACCAAAGCACAAACAAGAGAAAAAAGAGGCCAGGTGCAGTCATCCCAGCACTTTGGGAGGCCAAGCAAGTGTATTACCTGAGCCTGCAGGTTTGAGACCAGCCTGGGCAACTTGGCGAGACCTCGTCTCTACAATAAATTTTTTTTAAAAATTAGCCAGGCATGGTAGGGTGCGCCTGTGGTTCCGGCTACTTGGAAGGTTGAGGCAGAAGGATCGCAGGAGCCCAGTAGGTCAATGCTGGGGTGGCCGTGAGTGTGCCACTGCCCTCCAGCCTGGGCGATGAAGTGAGACTCCAACTCACAATAAATAAATAAATAAATCGCAAATGGAGAAGAGATGTTGGGGGCTCATTAGCAGTCAATGTCTGCTGCATATGGGACTCAAGACAGAAAGTTCCTGTCTTTATGCTGCTTACGTTCTAGGGGGAAATTAGACATTCATCACAAAAAATCACAAAAACAATAATAAAATTGCACACTACAGTGAGGGCAAGAAAAAGTTCGCTGCGCTCTGGCCACATACAGTTAAATGACCTGACCTACTCTTGAGGGATGACTTTTCTGAGGAGAGTGAAGTGGGGCTGAAAAGCAGGCAGGGGCCTTGTCTACATCAAGGATTTATCCTTCATCCTAAAACAGAGGCCAGTAATTTCAGGGCTTTCCTCAGGGTCCGGTTGGGGTTGACTTTTTGCCCTCCGGTGATTGTGTTTTGAAAACACTTATTTGACAGCTCAGTACAGAATGTGCCACAAGAGAGGAAGTGTGAAGGGGAGCCGACACTTAGCAGAAAGGTGACCACTGGCGTCCAGCCCAGCTTGGAGTGGTCTGAGAAACTTAGTGCCAGCTCTTTCAGGAAATTGGCAGCGGTCAGTGGTGAGGCTTCAGGATGTGGGCAGAAGGGCTGCAGCCATAGGAGAGGAAGGTCTCATTGAGTCCCGTGAGGCCATGTGCTGTTCATCTGTGTCTCCCCAGGGGCAGCACAGTCTGGTGAAGACGACGGCCGCCTGCCGACAGACCTTTCACTCACCTCCTCCTGCTCACAGAGCCTCAGTTACTCAATTGCATGTGAAAACCCTTTGGCCTCAAGGAAAGCAGACTCCTCCTTCAGTCCCAGGGGATGACTCACAGCCTTCCTTGCGACTGACTGAGGGTGAATTTGTGCCTGACTGAACTTAAAAGGTGGGGGGCGGGGGAGTCCTGGGAATGTTTTCTTCATAGTAAGAGAAGGTGTTAGAGAGTTGCTCAGCGGTAGCACAGCACGCTTTTTCCCTTTTTCATGCTTGGGGCATTGAAGTGAGAATGACACATATGAAACTGAGCAGCACTTTGCCACACAGCTCAGGGGCCAAAAGCCAACACCTCGTGGCAGAGCAGAATCTATCTAGGCTCTTGATAGCATTGTGGAGCCATTGCTCCCAGCCTGGAGCCACTCCCGCTCCAGATTTCGTAGAATGCAAGGTGATTATATGCATCTGTTGCTTATTAAATAAATGTTATTCTAGCATTCTTTTACTTGCAGCCAGAATCATCCTGACTCATGTACTCAGTAAACGTTGCATGGAATCGAATGAGTCAACTGTAGCTCAGCTCTGTGGCTGAACCTGGGTAACTGTGAAAATCATTTTGCCTCTTAGATTTCAGTTTTTCCTCCTCAAAATGAGCTGGCAATGATAACCATCTCATACGGTACATTCTGATAAATGAACAAGATAATGCATGCAAACACATTTTGTGAGCTCTAAAGTATGGTGCAAATCTAAGTATAAAAGATAAAAATACCATTAGTATTTTAGCAGCTAAAAGCAAAGCCAACTTGCTTATTGGCATTCTTCTATTCAGTAAAGTAGGTAATATGAGATGCACAAACACACATTTTCCCCTCTTGGGATTCAATAAAGTCATCTTTAGTTTGCTTGTTGAAAAAATATAGTAAACATGTTAATCTTTCCTAAATTAACTCTCACCCCAAGGAAAAAGAAAAAAGGTTGTATAACATTGTTACATAAGAACTAAAATGTTCTCTTAAATCAGAAATCCCACAATTGATTTGTTAATATTCCACTTACAAGTTTTGTGACCGTAGGTAAATCACTTAATCTCTGTATTCTATATGAGGATGATAATGCCTGTCTCATCATATGTAGAAATTCGCAAAGAGATGATTACAATAAGCCAACTTGCCTCACACTTCTGGCCTTCACCGTATTCCACCCTACTATTTATCCCTTCTCAGCTAACCCCTCCCTTGAAGGAAAAGTTGCTGCTAATTCTGATCAGGGCCTTTGATTGATGGGGCCCAGGATGTCATTGGGCCACATTTTTTTAGTGGATAAAGACACTGCCTAGCAAAATGCCAGTGCCTCGAATGGCAACCCTTTTGTTCTTTTGCACCTGTGAGAGACAGATTCTCCACTACCTCTCTCTTTTGAAGCGTGTGGTAGGCAGAGTTCTAAGATTTCTCCTCTCCTGACACTCATGCTCATTCACAATCTCATCCTCTTACGTGTGGGCTCGACCTGGAGATTTGCATGTTTTTCACTTTTTTACAACTTTATTGAGATACAATCCACATGTAATTCATCCACTTCAAGTGAATTCAGTATTGAATAAAGTATATTCAAAGATATGTGAAATCATCACCAAGGTCAATATTTGAAACTTTCATCACCCGGAAAATGAAACTCTGTACATTTTAGTTATCAATTCCCTATTCCCCTATGCCTAAGAAATCATTTATTTTCTGTCTCTATTTGTTTGCTTATTTCAGACATTTCACGTGTGTCATCATATATTAGGTGACTTTTTGTGACTGGCTTCTTTCATTTAGTATAAAGTGTCCAAGGTTCATCCATCTTGTAGCCTATATCGGTATGTTCACTTTTATGACTGAATAATATCCCATTGTGTGAATATATCACATTAGTTTATCCATTCATCAGTTGATGAATATTTGAGATGTTTCCACCTTTGGCTGCTATGAATAAGGCTGCCACAAGCATTCATGTACAAGTTTTTGTGTGGATATATTTTTTTCCTTTCTCTTGTGTCTATACCTCACAGTGAAATTGTTGGGTCATATGATAACTCTATGTTCAATTATTTGAGAAACTTCCAAACTGTTTTCCAAGGTGGTTGCAACATTTTACATTCCCTCCAGCAGTATATGAGGGTTTGGATTTCTCTACGTCCTCACCAACACTAGCTATTTTCTGTTTTTTTTTTTTTTTTAATTTTAGCAATGTTAGTGTGACGTGGTGTCTCACTGTGGCTTTTATTGATATTGGGCATCTTTTCATATGCTTATTGGCCATTTGGACATCTTCTTTGGAAAAATGTCTATTCAAGTTCTTTGCCCATTTTTAAATTGGGTTGTCTTCATTGCTGAGCTGCAAGAGTTCTATATATACTAGCTACAAGTCCCATGTATTCAATTTGAAAATATTTTCATCCTTCTGTGGGTTGTATTTTCACTCTCTTGATAATGTCTTTTGAAGCATGAAAGTTTCCAGTTTTGATAAAATTTAATCTATTTTTTTCTTCTTTTGTTCATATGTTAGGTGTCATATCTAGGAATTCATTGCCAAATCTGGGTTCATGAAAATTCACCTTTATGTTTTCTTCTAAGAATTTTATAGTTTTGCTTCTAACATTTTGATCCTTAATTTATCTCGAGGTCATGTCTGTATATGGTATGAGGTAACAGTCTAACTTAATTATTTTCTCTGCTACCATTCCAATTGTTTCAGCACCTTTTTTGAAAAGACTGTTTTCCCCCATTGAACGGCCATGCCATCCTTATTCAAAATCAGATGACTGCAGACATATGTGTTTGCTTCTGGACTAAAATCCCATTCCTTTGGTTTATATGTTTATACTTATGCCAATGCCATACTGTCTTTGCTACTGTTACTGTAAAGTAAATTCTGAACATATCATTTACTTTGTTCTTTTTCAAAGTTGTTTTGGCTATTCTCAAGCTCTTGCAATTCTATATGAGTTTTAGAACCAGCTTGTCAATTTCTACAAACCAGTCAGCAGGAATTCTGCATTGAATCTGTAGATTGATTTGGGAAGTATTGCTATTATAGCAATATTAAACCTACCAATCCACAAACATGGGATATGTTTTAACTTATTAAGATTTTTAAAAATTTCTTTAAAGTGTTTTGTAGTCTTCAAAGTACAAGTTTCATTTTTCTTCTATTAACTTTATTGCTAAATATTTTATTTTTTTGGTTGTTATTGTAAATGGAATTATGCTCTTAATTTTTTTTATTTGTTCTGTGCAAGTATATAGAAATACGATTGGTTATTATACATTGTTCTTGAATCCTGTAATCTTACTGAACTAATTTATTATTTCTGAGAATTTTTTTATTGGATTCCTTAGGACTTTTTATATACAGTACAATATTATGTCATCTGAGAATACAGGTATTTTTACTTATTCCTTTCCGTTATGGGCATCTTTTATTTTTTTATTTTTCTTGCATAATTGCCCCAGGTAGAATTCCCAGTACAATGTTGAATCAATGTGGTGAGACTGGGCATCTTTTCTTGTTACAGAGCTTAGAGGAAAAGCATGCAGTATGATGTTAACTGTGAGTTTTTAAGAGAAGCCCTTTGTCAAGTTAAGCAAGTTCCTTTCTATTCCCAGTTTGTTGGATTTTTTTAATCATAAAAGAAAGCTGGATTTTGTTAAATGCTTCCTCTGCAGTAATTAAAATGATTATGTGATTTTCCCCCCTTTATTTCATTAATGTAATGTGTTATGTTGATGGATTTCATTGTTTTAAATCACTCTTGCACTCCTGGGATCACACTTGGTCTTGGTATATAATTCCCTTTATATGTTGCCAGATTTAGTTTGTTAGTATTTTGTTGACAATTTTTGCATACATATTTATAAGAGATATGAATCTATAGTTTTCTTGTGATATCTTTGTCTAGTTTAGTATCGCTTCTCTTCTGTTTTTTGAAATAGAATTTGTGAAGAATTGGTGTCAATTCTTACAATGTTTGGTAGAACTATGCAGGGAGCCATCTGTTTCTGCTTTTCTTTTCAGGTACTTTATTGTTTATTTGTGTGTTTTTTTATTATCAATTCAATCTCTTCCCTTGTAAGTCTATTCAGAGTGTCTCTTTCTTCTTGAGTCAGTTTTGTTTATGTCTTTCTAGGAATTTGTTCATTTCATCCAAACTATCTAGCTTTTTGCATATAATTTTGTGTGTTTTATATATATTTCCCTTATAATATTTGTGTGTTTTATATATATATTCCCTTATAATATTTCCTTTATTCTATTTATGTAAGAATGGTAGCAATCTTCTCTCTTTAATTTCTAATTCTAGTAATTTGAGACTTCTTTTTTTTTCTTGGTTAATCTAGCTAAAAGTTTGTTAATTTTGTGGATCTTTTCAAAGAACTCACTTTTAGTTTTATTGACTTTTGTCTATTGTTTTCCTATTTTCTGTTTTCTTAATTTCCACTCTAATTTTTATTGTTATTGTTATTATTATTTTGCCTTCTGCTTGCTTTAGGTCTTTTTTCAGTGTCTTAAGCTAGAAGGTTAGATGGATTTGAGATCTTTATTTTATTTAATATAGGCATTTATAGCTATAAATTTACCAGTAAGCACGCTTTAGCTGCATTCCATAAGTTCTGGTATGTTGTATCTTTATTTAATTCTTAAAATATTTTCCAATTTTCCTTTGCTTTTTTTTCTTTTTTTGAGTTGGAGTCTCACCATCACCCAGACTGGAGTACAGTGGCCACTTCCGGCCACCACAGCCTCGACCTGCTGGACTCAGGCGATCCTTCTGCCTCAGTCTTCCAAGTAACTGGAAATACGGGCATGCGCTACCATACCCGGCCAATTTTTTGATTTATTGTAGAGATGAGGTCTCACCAAGTTGCCCAGGTTGGTCTCGAACCCGCGGGCTCAGGCAATCCACTCACCTCAGCATCCCAAGGCACGGGATTACAGGCTGAGCCACCGAGACCGGCTTAAAATCTTACTTTCAAATGGGATTATAGTGATGAGGTCATGATGTATAAGTATTAAGAAGTAACTATTGCTATATTTTTAGTAGGACTTGGATTCATATTATAGCATGAATTTAATATTGATCTCTAAGTTTTCAACAAGAGCAAAGTTGTCAAAGAAGAGGAACTAATGTGAATAAAGATGTGAACTGGATTCTCGGTGGAAAAGGAGAAGGAATTGGAATGATTTACTGCTTAATCTGAAGAACAATGTCTGAAATTAAATTTAATTCTTTCAGAATTAAATTTCTATAACATTTGTCTCTCTACCCCAATTTCCCAATATGCACATGAATGAAAGTAAAAAGAATTTCACCCTAAAATGTGTCTCACTAGATTAAAAAAGTCAGTAATTATTTTCCTAGCATTCTGATAAAATAAATAGGAAAATATAATTCATGAACAAATAACTCTCGCTAGACATATCAAGAAATGCAAATTATAATTGCAAGCAATACCCATTAGCCAACTATTTTGCCATGAAAATAATGTGATAACTTCCATCATTATACTGTATCACTTTTTAATTTTCTATATTGGAATAGCATAGAATAAACTGGATTGTTTATAACATTTACTGCTACTATTATACTACAGTATCACAGAAAGATTATAGAGCATCGTTCTGATTCTATCTCTACTAGCTTTTAAATGGTAAATTAAACCTCTGAACTTTAAGACCACAATAGGCAGGATAAATAATTCTAAAGATGTTTTTGGCTTTATGAGGCAATAAACAATGAGTCAATTAAATTAATTAAGGCAATATTAATTGAGTCTTTACTGTGAATAAGGCTTCAGAGAAAACAACTTACCTTGCCATCTAGAAAAATTCCCTTCATACAAGGTGTTCTGTTTCATATTATCTAAATGTCAATCTAATTTGTATTGAAACTTGAATGTATTACAAATTTTGAATGATGACAGTTTTTAAAGCATCTTTATCACCAATGAGTATTAAATTTGTGGAGCATTCATTGAGATGATCATGTATTTTTTCTTTTTCTTGATGTAGCAAATTATGTTGGTTGATTTTCTAGTATTAAACCAACTTTACATTACTAATGTAATCCCAGTTGTGTGCAGTAAAGTACTGTTCCTTTTTAAAAGTATGTGCTGTCACACCTGTAAACCCAGCACTTTGGGAAGCGGAGGAGGGAGGCCACAGGTTTGAGACCGGCCTGGGCAATTTGGTGAGATCTCGTCTTTACAATAAAATCAAAAAATTAACCAGGCATGGTGGTGCATACCTGTAGTTCCAGCTACTTGGAAGGTTGAGATGGAAGGATCGCCTGAGCCCAGCAAGTAGAGACTGTGGTGGCCATGAACATGCCACTGCACTCCATCCTGGGCAACAGAGTGAGATACTCCAACTCAAAAAAAAAATATTGCTGGATTTAATTTTTTTTTCATAAGACAAATGGCCTACAGTATTTCTGTCTTATAATATTCCTATAAGGTTTTGATTTCAAAAATATACTAACTTATAACATAAGTTGGAAAGTAAAAACTCTATTTTTATTCTCTGGAAGAACTTATGTAAAACTAATTTATTTATTATTTGATTGTGACCAACTGAGCTGGAATTTTTTTGTTTTTTGGTGAGAAGATTATTAATTGTTGAGTCAATGATTATTATTGAGTCAATAGTTTAAGGCCCACCAAAGTTTTGTATTTCTGCTTGTGTCAGTTCTAATAGGCTACATTTTCTAGCCTATTATTTATATCTACAAATTTTCAAAATTATTGGTATAAATCTTTTTAGCTTACATTTTAGCAGAATCTGCAGTGATTCATTTATATTTATTTATTTCCTTTATTTTGATTAGTATTGCAGGAGGTTTAGTAATCTTATTATTATATACAGATATTCTTTGCATTATATATTTCTTTTACATTTCATTAGCTTTTGCCTTTATTTTTATTATAATTTTTCCAATATACTTTGTGTTTATTTTGGTCTTCATTTCTTTCTTTCTTTCTAATGCAGACATTTAAGACTAGAAAGTTAAACTAAGAGAGAATGCACATACAAATATTTAAAGAAATACAAATATTCAAAGAAAAGTTTAGTGCAAGATATCTAACAGAATGTGAACATTAAGATTTTTAACAGATATCTAGATATGTGAAATTACAAAAAGATGAGACAAATAGCCATATGCATATTTTCAAGAAAAATATCTATAACCTGTTTTATGAACACTTGAAACCCTTTACCTACTCTAAAATGTAAAAATTATGTGTGTGTGGCCGGGCTCGGTGGCTCAGCCTGTAATCCCGCGCCTTGGGAGGCTGAGGTGAGTGGATTGCCTGAGCCCGCGGGTTCGAGACCCGCCTGGGCAGGCGAAACCTCATCTCTACAATAAATCAAAAAAATTAGCCGGGCGT